>JAQFYE010002585.1:0-17587 GCA_034694305.1 Protaphorura glebata
TTTCAAAATTTTCTCACTCAAACAGCGCTAGATATAGGCGCACACAAACTGTCCAAAAACATCTGGCCACTCCTGTAGATCGAATAAGATTACAGTAAGGTCGTTCTTCTCACCCAATTGCCCCCGTATGTGAAATCGGCCTGACAGTAACATAAATCAGTCAACCAATCAATCAAAAGATTCTGAAGATCTGAAGTTCAGCATGGAGATATAAAAGTGGACTTGTATGATAGCTATCGTACTCAAAATTTTACGAGAAATCCGAACCTGAAGGAATTTTTGACATCGGATGAGTACTTCTTGAGCAAATGAGAAGTACCGTGCTGGGAAAATTTACTTGCTTCATGTACATTTACCGATCAAAAAAGTGTGTTATGAAGTTTCGATAAGTAAAATGATAGAAACCCTATCTGACTCAAAATTTTGCGAGGAATCCAAATCCGAAGGAATTCTTATGATCGCATAAGTAATTCTTGAGATAAATTTGAATTGGTGAGAAATCACGCTTATGGCCTATTGCCATACCCCTCTTTACTCTTGTACTCTGACTACACAGTGATTGGCGACTTTTGGCTGTGTTGTCCATCCCTCTAAATTGTAACTACCTGTGTTATACGACCACATTTGTAAAGCCCGAACGTTGTGTTGTGCCCGGAAATGGTTTCTGCACAAGTTGTAAAATCAGCCGAATCCGACTGATTATAAGAAGGAAAGCCATCAAATAGCGCCCTTGCATTATTTGAACAAAACGATGACAATTGTGATAAATGATAAATGCAGATGTCTAATTCTCTTGTTAATATAAGGTAAATCGTGCTTTCACTCCGAACGTTTATGCATCCAAGCATCCAACCGCGTCACGTGTAACCTAAAAACCTTTTACCTCCTTCTGGGGTGTTTGTCTGCGTATACATTCTCAGTTTAATTTAGATAATAACTATAATTATGATGAATTTAACTTGACAACCTGATTCTATACACCCAAGTACTCTTCGAACTAATCAACACTTCGGTAGATTTTGTTGATTTTCAACTTCGAGTATAACAGTGGTTGGGTTGTTTCTAAATGTTTGGTCTTAATACATGTGATGCTGTTTGTTTGATAAGGCGATCTTTGCAAGGTCTGAAAACAAGGAATTGTTAAATCACGTAAGTCAACGTTATACGACAGAGAGTCATGGGTCTCCATTGGCAAATAAAGACAACTGGTACAAGTTTGATTATTGCGAAAGGCCATAGTCCCAGCAATCGCCTTCGTTGGATACCGTACGTACGCACGTGTGCATATCCGTAATAATTGTGCTTTGATTGTCACAGCAATGATTGACTTCTGGTTCCGACACTTTACTCGAAACATTTCAGTACATTAACCAAATTTGCATTGGGTGTAATACTATTGAGTCTTATAGAGCTCACTGTTTTGTGCACTTGATTAATTTGGAATTGATTTTGTCATTATGTCACCGTATCCGCTTTACTCGGTTTATTTATTTGCTTATTATCCTGTCAACAGCAGTTGTGGGTACTTAATTAATTATTATGCTGCCGCATAATGGATGATAATATTTGATGCCGTTGAGTATTCAAATACGAAGCGCACTTTTCAATTCATAAATGTAACAGATTATTTTATTTTATTTCACAGAGAAAACTAATGCAATATTTTATACGAACAGTATGAGTAATCTCCCGCATTTCCACAAATGAGCACAATTAATATTTCACCACTACCCGATTGAATAAATATTCATTGGTCACGAATTGCAGCTTACGCTGTTGTCGACATTCTGACCTTGAATCTGGCTGACTCCCTTACGGAATCTGAAACTGAATTTTTTCCACAAATTCCAGAAATCTATGATTTGTGGAATCATCTCCCAGTTAAATGAAGCCGGCGCGGGGCGGTCATTGGCAGGGCGTTTAACAGATTGACCCCATGAAAATAACGAAGTTAGTAATGTCAGTAATATCCTATCGTTTTACCCGACACAAATCAAGCTCTAATGAAGAGGCGGTGTGAAACTGTCAAGTTGATTTGACTGAAATATTATCAGTAATCATTACTTCAAGGGAAATGAATATTTTATTTTAGTAAACGGACATCGGTCACTGGCGGATGGAATTTTTGCGTGCCCTAGGACTTGCTCAAAGATCAGTGAACCCGTGTGTGCATCTGATGGGGTTATCTATGCAAGTTCCTGTGAAATGCAGAGGAGAACTTGTGGACTTGGTTAGTTTCATTTTGTGTTTTCCTTTCTAGTATAATTGGAAATATTGTTAGTCAACAGAACTTTTACAGTAGGAGTGTTAATTGATCAAAGAATCCATCGGAATTACTTTACTTATGAGAATTAGATAGAACTTAATATTTGACTTTCAAACTCAGTTGCATCTTTACAATCTTGGTATGAAGCTCTAGGCTCCAGGCCCCAGCTGGGTTGTATAGTCATAGTCTGAGTCGTTATGTACGTTTAAATTATACCTGCCATAAAACGTATTTTTGTTTCTTCTATAGCCGGGATATTTTATTTCCACGGCCACGTTTTGAGGACATTTTTGGAAATTAAAAAAGTGACCGTAGAGTGATATTTCGCCTACACATGTTTGGCCATTTGGTTGGACTGGATTGGATACGCATTTATTAAAGTCACGCAGCATAAACATCAAAGATGTCACCAAAATAACTTGACAACGCTTCCTCTAAAGGTAGTGACATGCCACCATAACAAACAAAAGTGAGTTTGTTATTCCAAAACTAACCACCATAAACTGACCATTTGATGACGTCATCGGTTCGGTCGAAACTCTACGCCTCTACTACGCTAATACTTTCAGGCTGCTGTGGGAATAGGCCCACTTTTTTGGGGACTCAAATTCCATAAAATTATCGCCAATTGTTTTTGTTTGTGAAGTATGTCGTTACCTTTAGAGGGCATTGTCAAAATATTTTGGATGTCACATTGAATTATCCAAGATAAATAAAACATCTCCCTTAAAGGTAGGCCAGTACTGAAAATAATTTTCAAAGTCTCCGTTTTTGCAACGGATGAATTTTCGACGAGCAATCCCGTGGCAACCCAATATGAAGTGCATGGATTGCATGGGGCATTTTTGACCTCTGGAGTCATTTTGTAAACAACGCCCCATTTACTTCTTCAGCACCAGCCGAAAAATAACAATTCGTTGTGGTCAGTACTGGTGTACCTATTAGAGGAGGGCGTAGTCAAGGTTCCTTGGAATTATCAATGCGTGAATTGGCACGATTTTGTGGGTAGCTAAATCGGTAAATTACACTCCGAGAACTTCCATCGTAAGCGGTAAGGTTCAAGCCTTGGCACGGCGAGGGGTCTTAACCGATTAGGTTCCGAGTTTACGGATGCGAGCCAAACGAAGTCTAAGTTTCTATATTAGAATTTCAAGGACTGACTAAATGACATTAAACTCATCACACTAGTTGTCATGTCAAATGAAGATTTGGGGCAAAAAATTGAACTTTCATATCACACATTTTGCATTTATTTCTCGCGACCACACTCTGTCACTTTCTCTTACGTTAAACTTGAAAAACTACGACAGATTATGTGTAGAGATACTTGATCTTCATCGTCCACTACCACCAGCGTACGCATAGCTCAAAAGTCGGCTTCAAAATAAGAGCGGATGAACTTTAAAAAGTAAAAAGGATCCTCAAGAAATTCATTTCCCATAACTTGTGTGCTTATGTGAAGAATTAAATTACCTTCAGTAAAGCTCTCGTTTGTGTTTGATTTCTTGTGATTTAGGGCAGTAAGGTTATTACGATTTCAGCATGTTCCAAATGGCAAATCAAAGCAAGGGGAAAAGTTGTTTCTAATGAAAATCATGACACGGGCTGGTGTAATTAATTAATCCTGTTTTCGTTTAAATAGGTGTGACGGTCTTAAGCCTGGACTTGTGCACCCGAACGAGTGGATCTCGATGTGATCATAAATGTAATAATGAACATGACCCCGTTTGTGCCTCTGACGGTCGTACATACCTCAACAGATGCGTTCTTCAAGTTGAGATTTGCATGTATGTTTTGCCTGTACTTCAGAGACCGGTTATATTATTGTAGTTCGTAGAAAAGTTGTCAAACTCATCTTCGTGATTCACGACCACATTGAGAGGTCTGCAAGGCCACATTCTAGACCAGTCCAGAGAAATTACAACAAAACGGGTTGTGTTGTGTTTCACAAATAAACAGAAGAATAAATTTGCAACATAAGTAGGTAATGTGGCAAGCAACATACACGTGTGGCAGCTGGATAAAAGATTCCAATTCCTGAATATGTCCTATCAAAATATACAATATCAGTAAATAACCACAATGACAAGTACTTACAATGCTCCTCAGCATTACATTTAAAAATAATAACAATTTGTCTTAAACTGTTCTTGACGACTCCAGCCCTTTATAAAACTGTCTAAATAATCATGAATGCATAGTTGCGAAGATTGTGCTAGAACTAATAGTACTGGATATACACGAATCTGTTAAGTATTGTGAGGTCACAACGTCAGAAGACAACGAGGAAATGATATGCATAATTTCAAAATAATATTTTATTGGCCGCAGACATTGGATTGTTTCAGATGGAACATACAATTTTTAAAAAATAATTATTAATGAACTTGAACACAATCACTATTGTATAGTGTATTTGAGTGTTAATACAATTGGCAAATATGTACAGAATTAAAGGACGAGATCATCATGGTTTTGAACTGATTATTTACAGGAGAGCTATAACTTTCGCTCATGCTGGACCATGTATGAATTCGACAGCTACCCGAGAAAATTGCCCAGTATCTTGTAAATATGCCCCTAAGGATGGCCCGATTTGTGGTTCTGGTAAGATTTATCAAGCATACGAATCAACTCAACGCACCTCTCGTAATTAAGAAAGATGAAGTATATGTAGGGCGAAATTAATTCGATTAACACATCTTGTCCTACAGATGGAAATGTCTACAAATCCACCTGTGAAATGAAATTTCATACTTGTGGGTGAGTATATTGTGTTGGAAAATTGCTTGAAAAATATATTATGATGTTTTCTTCCTTTTCACTCCTGAATGTATAAAAAATTCTGATCCCAATAGGCAGGGTGTAGTTCGCACATCTCTGAAGCGTTGTCAAACGACTAAACACTGTGGGGACAATTGCTGGCGGATCTCCAAGCCAACTTGTGGGTCTGATTTACGCGTTTACCACAATGGATGTGCAATGAAAATGAAGAACTGTGGGTGAGAACATTATTGCTAACTTGTCGTGCGATGATCTTATAGTATTTAGAAAACAAGAATGGCGTATGTCTCTGTTTTAGGCAAGCGTATCGTTAACATATTTTGACGTATTCAAAATGTTAGTACACCCCAATTTAATCATCGTATATCATCAGTCAAACTAGAAACCGAACGTAACGGTTAGCCTTTTAAGGTGACAAAGCTGAAGCAGACTCATAATACATTAATTTTGATTTCGTCAGCCAGGGAAATATCCTGGCGCACCAGAACGGAAAACCACAACGACCTTGCAGTTCTAAGAAGTATTCGATCATGCAATATATGTCATGTTCACTTTCATTCTGACAGGATTCTTGGTTACATGCCTAATCTCTGGGAATTCGAGCTCGCTAATGTTTATGGAATAAAATCTGGACGAATCTTGAAAATCAAAAACTAATTCGATACCGAAATATTTTTTTCAGAAAACATGTGTTTGAAGTCCCGATGTCATTCTGTGTGAGAGAGAGACGATCGGAGATGGGGTGCCCTAAATCAGCAACTTGTGAAAATGAAGTCGTTGACCCTGTATGTGGTTCTGACGGAAATCTATATGACAATGAATGTGAATTACAGCTCATTAACTGTGGGTAAGTTCATACACTTATTTTACGGATCTCAGTTTTGATTCTAATCAAGTGTACAATCTCACTCTAGGCACAGTTACTTATTTCACCATTAAGGAACTACGAATTCAGTTACTAGGTTATAGTGTCGTTATCCGTGATTTCTCTTTTTCAGACCCCAGCGATTCCAAGTCGACAAGGAAAAGTCCCTGGATAAATGCTTACAAAAAGCGCAAAAGTGTAACATCATTAAATGTGGGAATAATTATGATCCGGTTTGTGGAACGGATGATAAAACGTATGACAATTGGTGTCTTCTTCAAATTGCAACTTGCAGGTTACTTAATTAAAATATCATATGGAAGTGACTTCTTGGTGAGTCGGGAACGACTCTGCTATTTATCACTAAATTGGTCGGGAATGTTTCGTCAGACTGATTCGAAAGACTCTTTATTCTATCCTGACTCCGAATAGGCGTCGATCCGAACGTATATTGTCAACAGAAGTGTATTGGGCGGCTAAATAAGTTTACTCGGAAATTGTTTGGTAGGAAAGGAATTCAGATGGCTCATTGGGGACCTTGTACGAATCTTACGGAAGTTTATCAATGTTCACGGGAAGAATGCCCAGAGAATGCAGAAAATGATGGGCCAGTATGTGCGTCAAATGGAAATTCTTACCGGTGAGTGTACAATGAATGAAGATTTGGATTCTGTTATCTTGATGAATTGCATATTGCTAATCTTAGTTTGAAGCTTAGTTAGTTTTATTTTATTTACATAATAATGCCCTTCCGAATGATCTGGAGACCAAGCGTTAAACTTTTCAGTGTTAACTGTAGTAGACACTAGACAGAAGGAGAGTATTCCATAACAGGAATCTTACGAACTAAATCAAAATTCAATTCAATTCAATTCAATTCAAATAGGTTTTTATTGAAGCCAACCTAAAATAAGCAGACAATTGAACTAAACTACAAGTCGGAAAAAGTAATCTTCTCAATTGCCTGAATGTCGAAGATGAAAATATAATTTTGATACATTAATTAATTCAAAAAGTCACTTTGGATGAATTCCACAAAAGCACGTGATGGTGATGACCCGATTAGTTGAGTTTTGAAGGACCAGATAGACTTGGGAAAATCCAGTCACGTCAAACACAAATAGCATATTAGTAAAGCAATCAACTGAAGAAGACAGTTGTTTAACATTTTTATATAAACCACCTTTTGCGTTGTACTTTAAAATTTTGAATCGTGTTAGCAATTTTTAGTAGAGGATGAATAAAGTTAAGTAACTCAGTTTCACGAGATTTAATAGAAGTTTTCAAAAGTCATTTGCACGTGAGATTAGAGTCGGAACGGCAAGATTCACGTGTCTATGAGAAATTTTGATAGAAAAACAATTCTGATGGTCTCAGCAAAACCATTGCAATGAACATATTTTGTGATCACAGATCAGAGTGTGAGATGAGACGTGATACATGCGGCCAGAGAGTCGTTTCAGTGCCATTGGATCGATGTCAGACAACGAAATATTGTAACGCTGTCTGTGAGAGTCGCAGAGAGTTTGTCTGCGGGTCTGATGGAAAATTTTACCGGAATGAATGCGAAATGCGAAATTTAAACTGTGGGTAAGTGTATACTAGCCCCTTTGATACAATTTCTGATGTGTGCCGTAATAGCAGGAAAATTAAACTGAAAGAGTAACACAGTCTATAAGGTTTATGAACGTACAGGGGTGTCTTCTTTTTTATTTACACATTTTCCAACGGTTCGCCTTTCTTAACCGAGCAAGCTAAAAGATTGAAATTTGAAACGTATACATTCCTAACATTAATCTTCATGAAAAAAAAAAATTGTAGTTTCCAAAAATTTTGAAAATGCCGAAGAAATTGGATATTGAAGTGGATTTCAGGATTCGAAAAGTTTCCAAGCGTCATTTCACGCGGATCCCTGTCGGTACATGAGCTTCTCTTTTAGGGAACCGAATCCAAAAAAGTCCATGGGATGACGTCATGGCTCTTGACAGGGATTTCTGTCTTGGGAATGATGGTCATTCCGAGTTTTGACCTCAAGTCTTCTGCACAGGGGGTGATATTCCTGGATGCGCGCGACTAATCTGCGTTGAGGGGAAAAAAAACTTTGACGGTTTCTCCCGGATATAATTTTGGAACTTTTGTCTCCAAAATTGGCTTCAACAAGTGCTGACTGAAGTTTTCCGAGTTACTTTTTACATATTGGGTCACATTGATGAGAGGGATGACTCCACGACTCGTCGTAGCACCGACAACCATGAATCGTTTGAAAAACTTGACTTTTTGCTTGTTTCTTACGGGACATCGATGAAGTTTTTCCTCCACAGTGGGGAGTGGGAGACCGATACAGAGATGAGTATGTTCAAGGAGTTTGAACCGGCTTTCGGGTATAAGGAGAATCGGTAACTTGTAAACAATAAAATTACAACTTTTCCCTTGCCTGGTATCCTATGCCAATGTATTACGGAAACCCGGTTTCGCGACCCATGTTACAAGATATGGAATTTAATAAAAAGTTGAACGAAAATTAAAAAATATTTCTACCCCTAATGCGATAACGAATTTTACTATTCCCTTCAGTTTTTTCTTGTGAATCAGACTATGGAAACGGAAATGAGATTGGATTTGGTCCAAGTCATGAAAATTTGGTAAAGATGGATACAGTTTTTTCATCCGTGAGGAAAATGGCGCTGGAACTGTGCGGTTACTATGCCATCCTTACGTGTGGATCCAGTTATAGTCACTGTGCTGCGAGATACCGTTATTCTATCCTTTTTCATTACCTTGACAACTGTATTTCTTAGAAACAGTCCTTAAAAACTTCTCGAATCCTGAAATCTACTTCAATATCCAACTTCTTCGGCATTTATTATATTCATGAAGAGTAACTTAAGGGTTTATATGTTCCAAATTTCAAGTTTTTAGCGCGCTCGGTTAAGAAAGGAGAACCGTTGAAAACTGTGTGAATAAAAAAGAAGACACCCTCTGTATTACGATATGAATAGACTTGTAATCAGATTTAACTGCCGTCTTTTGTGGGAACTGTACTTAACCAAAATTAATTTCTAGAAAACACACATATATTGTGCCAATGAAGAGATGTTTAGCAGCATTTCAATTCCGTGGCTGCTCCAGAATGTGTCCTACAGAATTTGACCCCATATGCGGGACAGATAACAAGACGTATTCCAATGAATGTTTCTTGGAATTAGAAAATTGTCGTTCGAGATCGCTTGAGGGGAACCAAGTTTCATCTAGAGTAAGTCTATTCCTTTACTGTTTGTGAGAAATTGCTCGAGAATTATGAACACTTAATTATTCCAGGTGGGTAAGAAACATCATGGGAAGTGTGGAAGCCCAATTTTGGCGGCTAAGAACTATTTATACAAGTGAAGACTGAACGAGTAGTATATAAAGATCTTTCCGATTTTAGAGAAATCGAAGATTCCATTTTAAAAGTCCTGTTATCCCACCCCATTACCGCGAACGATTCGTGATTTATTGTTGGACGCTCTATTCTACTACACGAAAGTATTATATAATATATTGTATTGAACGTTCGACAACAAATTATTTGCAAAGTGGCTTAAGATCGGGGATAGTTAAACAGTTCTAGTACTAATTTTTGCACATAATCTACCTTCCTGTTGGTTGGACACATCGCGTAAGGATAAATGCTGGGTGTGTTTTATTTTGAAACCAAAAGAAATGTTTTCTTACTCAGTTAAGAATTGTTCATCGTTGTTACATCGCGTATATTTTGGAGTCCATTTGATATTTTGTTTTAAGTGTTTTAAGTAATCCATATTTAATAGTGATGCCAAACTGAAAGCACTAATAAATGGAGTGGATATATCGGTATTTGGATTCGCTGTAACCATTAAACTGTTGAACAGTTGTTGGTGTTACAAAATTATTTAACACGAAAATGCAGATATTTAGAGATATAACCTTTCGCGTTGAAAAATACATGGATTATAAAAAGTTGTTCACAGTCATGAATCACACAAAACTACAAAATAGCGGGGTCGTTTTCAGAACCCTGTCCGGTGAATCTGAATTAACAGCTGGAGACTACTGCTGAATAAGTAATTACGTATTGAATTTTTAATATGATAATGACGTATGGACATCGTATTACAAAGGTACCTTCCTTTCATTAACTAAAGTCTAGAGAATATTCTTATTACGTTCATATACCTCCCAAAAGTTACGATTTGATGGACAAATGGACAAATTTTGATTCTGCCAATCCCAATAAAGTCAGAGTTTAATTTAGCAGTTTGTATCGACTAATTTCAATAATCAATGCGTATACGTGCGTAGTACCGACGAGACAGTCGTCTGAGAAACGAGCGAACTTAATTTGGATCCAACATAACATATTTCTGCACTTTTCTGCATGACCATTCCTGACAAAGTTGAAAAACCCAATACCTTTTGAGTTTAACCGAATAAACTTGTTGGGATCGGCGGATCGGCTGCTTGGGATGCGATCCAAGAGAATAATCTATAGTCGGACACCATATCTCCCCAAATCAACTGTAATGTGCGAATCCTCCAGGGGCGCGGATGTACAACTGAAATTGTAACTCGTTTTCTTCAAGTCAGCTTTCTTCATCCATATTTGCTGTGGATCTTCCAAGGCCAGGGCGTCTCGGACCTAAGTGTAAAATGAGACAATTAATTGAAATGCGATCAGCTTGTCTTTCTACTGCATACTGATTAGTCGATAAGCAATATATAAAGCCGCTTAGCATCTTGCATTTATTCCGAGTTACCGCAATACTCACAAACACAGTACAAACACCATAATTACGAACGACTCTTCGGCAGGATTTGGCAATATGTTTTAGCTGCGTAGTAATTTACAACTTCTTTCTTCATGGTGTGTTTTATTCTGATTGTTGTGAGAAATGGAATGCATTGATTGTGAATAAAAGAACCTTGAACCTTGTCATTCATAAATTAATTCGAATTGGATTGTCGAATTTGTATTGATTATCATACTTGTACATAAAAGAAACAGCAACGAAGGATTTTATTGAAATTTGTACCACAGCTTAGCGTAAGTTACGATGGGAGTTTCAATATGAAACAAAACTATTCTGGGTCGAATCAAACTCATTATTAGAGCACGTGTCACTTCACCCCAATTCTGTGGCCGTATTCAGTATTCAAAGATGAATATTGAATACCCAAATTCCTTTCACTTCTGTTTATAGGTGTTAACATTTCAGTTCCAGTTACAGAGTCGAACCTGGTAGACGACTATTGGACCGACTTGCTTAATTGGCTTCCCAGTGTTTTCGGTAACATTGGCTTGAAAATGTTTTTCTGACTGAACGTTTTGGAAAAAATATTGTATGCATTTAATTCGCCTGCGGCACTTTATAACATATACCCAAAAGCAACGAAATCCTCCAGTGCGTTCTATCGAGGGACGCAAACGTTAATCGGAATCTTGCGTCAGGTCCGAACGTTGAAAACAGTGACAACTGAAATTCTTGACCGTAATAAAAGCAATTAATCAACTAACATTGCATAAAAATTCATTTTCAGTAAAGATTTCACATGATTAGAGAAAACTTGTTCCAGGACGGTCAATTTTGATTGCCAGTGCTACCTTTTCCGTGAGTAAAAGAATAGCATTATAGTGATAGTATTCTTACGTTTTCTACCTCCTCCAGCACTCTGAGAATATTCTTTCCGGCTAATTTCTCCAGGTCACTATCACTCCAACGTCCAGTCTCAATAAGAGCAGCAAACAAATTTGGATATTTTGACACGTCTTCTAATCCTTCAGGTGTACTGAAGTAACGAAATATAAAGTTACTATAAATTACGCATTGCTTTAGCGAGCCTGATATGGCATATCATTGTGGTCAAGTGACGGCATGACACTGGATTCAAATCTTTATTAATTGCAACTATGACGCACTCTGATACAATTAAGTACAAATATAATGTCTTAATTCAGAAACACGTCATATGTACAATTGACTGATCGATTTGGTCACTTCATTTGGACAGTTTAGTCAGGTAAGTGTGACTCTGAGTACATAACCCACCAATGCACTGGAAATATTTCTCAGAAAGGAATTCGAAATAGCTTTCTTTCACTTTTTACAAAGTATAGTCTCATCTTATGAAGTTTCGTAAGGTAGTCTTGAATACATTATAACTTATCCAACTGTAGTGAAACATACCTGTCTACACCGTCATAATCGCTTCCCAATCCAACGTTATCAATTGTTGTTTTGTTTCGGAGGTATTCTATGTGATCTGCTCAACACAAATTGCAATCATCAAATAATAAGTAACAACTGATTTTTACACTAATTAAAATTACCGACCACATCTGCTACGGACGTGTTCGTAGTGTCTCCACATCGCAGAACTCCGGGGTAGAAATTTACCATTACTACCGCATCTTTTTGTCGCTAAATGTAATAATATTATACGTTATGAGATTTCGTTTTATAATTTTAAATCCACCTTCAATGTTTATTTCACATTCGAGTTTGAACTTGATCAGAAAAGAATTAATAATTTTCCTATGGAGAATTTTACTGGTTATCTCACTGTAAACCCTTGATAAAGAAACAAACGAACGAATTGCCAAAGTTATCGTGCTCCCGGACGGACGGACGGACTGACAGTCCGCAGACAAAATGATAATGCTTATCTGACTACGTTACAATCCGCATAATAATGGGGTACCACCAAAGTCAAAGTTGCACTCATTTGTTTCTACATATTGGGTTGAATTATTGCGTGAAATAGAAATAATAGTCTTCCTTTCGTTAAAGACCAGATATGGTGCAACACGAATCCTTCTGTTTAAACACCCTTCAAGGTTTGAAGACTTACCACAAGCTTAAGAATCTCATCCGGAACATTCTTGTCGGTATTGCAGATCGCCCGTGCTGAAGAATGTGAAAATATCACTGGTGCCTTCGATATTAGCAAAACCTCTTTCATCGTTGCGATTGAAGATTGGGACAAATCAATAATCATACCAATTCTGTTCATTTCAAATATCACTGCCTAATGATTGAACAAACATTTTGATGAACACATCTAGTACGTCATGTCGACTTGAAAGAACGCATTACCTCTCCAAACTCTGAAAGTCCAAGGCTTAAAGGTCTCCAGCGTGTATACGGGTTTGGGCTATCCACCAAAGAGCAATCAGCCCTACATTGTCAATGAAAACATTATGATAATGTAGACGAATTTCCTTTTTGGAATCTAATATTTTACCAAGGAGTTGAACAGCTTTGTGTAAGTGTCATGTACCGAACTCCTAGGTCGTAGTATAATCGCAAGATACCCAAACTCCATTGTATAGAGTGTCCTCCATTTAAGCCAATTAAACTTGCAATTTTGTCATTTTCGACGGACTCTAGCAACTCTGACAAATTAGGGAATATATGATTATTCTTACGCACTCGGTTTCTTGCACTAGCAAATTGTAATAAGGGATTTCAAGTGTACTGCGCACTAATTGTCATCACATTTTGTCTTACAACTTATCGGCAAATGAATTTTATAAGTAGTATTATTATTAATCAGCAGGGTATGATTTGTGTATCACTCCGTCAGCGTTTTATAAATAACTGTTTTCTCAAATGATTGAGCACAATTGCCTTACCACAAAAATCATTTTCTTTCATTCGGGACGGAGGGATTTTACCTGAGGATGAAGTAACCAGTTCTAAGTCAGAACTGTAGTTGGCAATCAATCTCTTTATTAAATCAATTTGTTCCAATGTAATTTCCACAGCATCTCTAAATTGACTCTCACACTCGGCTCGAACTACCCAAAACTAAAAAATTGTAAAATTACAATTAAAGTCGGAAGTAAACCTCAATATTAGTGTCTGGTAATGTGTACATAAGCATTTGTTTTTGTCTTCACCTGTGCTTTCACTTTACCGGCCCTTAGTCTAGGAATATCCGTTTGTGAGAAATTGTGAGAAAACCACGGCTCAACCCCAGATAAATTTTTGGACAAATTGAACTTCGAAAGATCATTGTAAAAGAGATCTCTTATATTAATAGCGAGATCGTTGTGTCTAATGGAATAAAATGCTTATGCTTAACTAATTTTATTGATTACATGTGCACTGATTAATACAATTTTTTCATATATGATCTAACCCGTCAAATAATATTACATTGGACAGCAATTGTTCCGCTTGTTGTAATGGTGTTGCTGGTTCTTCCGAAACAATGAGGCAGGCGAGAGTAATTCCTGTCGCAATTATTACCAAAATAGTTACCAGCAAACACAGTCCTAAAACTCGATTTCCTGTGATAATGTAAAATACAGTCGCACATTTTTCTAGAGGTATTGGTACACTAATTCGTAATGCTTACGTTTGAGATAATCCTTAACATAGCAGGAGGTCATTTCTCCATGTCCAGTGCCCAGAGTGCCAGTAGCCAGTGTCTACTTTGAATCGTATAATTGAAAGGAGAATCTGTTACTTTTAATACTTTAATCTTAAAATTAGAATAATAATATTATGGACGAGAATAATGTGCGCCCTAGTAGTGGCACAGTTATACAAGCTGCGTCATTTCTAACGAAATGAATATTATTCAAGCACAAGAACCTAAATTAGTATGACCTCCACACACTTATGCGGCCTGCCTAACTACAAGTTTTCTGAATAGACCAACTTTTAATGAGTCAGCATTGCCCACAGTCACAGAATACTGTTATACTTTAACTTGAGCAAACCATAATTTCATTTCTGGTATGGCTGGAAGTATAACGGATTGTGATTGAAGGCTGTAAAGAATTCGGATTGGATTGGGTTGGATTGAATATAATTTTATTTAAGTCGTCATTTCGATAGCTGACACAACATAAACATCAAAAATGAAACGTATATGTGAGTGTCCACGAGATGAATGACAGCAAGAGCGACGAATCGTACTAGAAATAATGCCTTAGAGATTTAGTGTTCACGAGGCAAATGAAAGAATCCTTGAAGGACTAGAGTTCGATTTGGTACTATGCAACAAATGAATAAACTTTTGTGACAGCCTTCGACCGACCCTAGAGCATAGGTGAATTTCCAAAAAATTTGCTCATGTTCGATTGTTTTGCCGTAGTTACAAAAAATATTTTACAGTCAAGATAGGATTTCTAATTAATCCGAACAATTACATTATGATCGTAAATTGAACATTTATTTTAGTAACGTCAACCAAACAATTAATTTAGTAACGTAAGTCGAGCGGAATTTAATTTAAATTAAATTATCATTCATAATTGGAAATCCTACCTTCACCGTAACGTAATTTTTATAGCTACGACTAATCACAATATAATATTAACAACATATTCCAAGAATGCCCCGTATAAAGCCCACGGCTAGTGCTCGCAACGGATCGGATCCGGATCCGGGTGTGGATCCCAATTTTAGGATCCGAAACATTTCGGATCGGATCCGGATCGACCCGTTCGAATCCCATGCCAATAATGTTAATATTTTTGGATCCAGATCCGATCCGATCCGAGAATTTCGGTCCGGATCCGTTGCGAGCACTACACGGCTTGCAGTTCGTAGTTCTAATGAAGTTTTTTTTAGTTCCTGCTCTAACGTTTAGGGTATTTAGATACATAATTAGAAAGACGGGCGTGGCCTATTTTATTATAGCCTCGCCATCATTATCATATAAATAATTATTTGGCAATATATAAAATACATATTTATTTGTTTGCTTGCTTGGTTCTTTATTAGAGTGGTTAACCAATTTCATTCAAACTACTAGATGAAACCGATTGTCATATCTGATTGTGAGATGCACTGTTGGATAATATTCACAAAGATATTTACAATACAAACATCCTTGCTTCTCATTCCCAATGGGACAATATAACTAATAATATGCTCTCAGGGTCTTCTGACGTCATGTGATCGAATCCTAATACAATCGAAATTAATATTTGAAGAGAAAAAAAAATTCACCTTTAGATTAGAAACAAACAATTTTACTTTTGGAAGGTCAAGGAAAAGGAATTTAACAGTGCCAACCCACACCATCTGAAAAACCAATCCAACTAAGCCGACAAAGCGAAATTGCAGTCCCGCAGAAGAATCTAGGTATTTCTACGTTGCTCAAAGATAATGACATGAATTGTACATTATTTCCGAACTCTTTAAGCCCCAGGAGGGGGGGGGTCGAGTTTCCATGACCAAAATCTCAAGTCTCAATGCTTTCCACTCTCTGAGGTGAGGCATTGTGTTCAAGAATTCAAGAATTCAACCCATAGCTACTTAGTATTTGTATGGATTATCAGTCACGGCATCATCATAGTTAAGAATTAAGATTTGACTAGTCTGACCTGCGGGAGATTGGACATGAAAATGAAAAATAAAATGAAAAAGTGTGTCCAAAGTTATTTCAATAATCTAAAAGTCAGCTAGGAGAACAGACTATCAGCCTGATTTTAGAATTTCAAAAAGGTCGTTGACAAAAACACATTCACGGTTGTGAGTTTTATTTTATTTTATTGGATTTATAAACTTCATGTAAAATAATTCTGTCTGATATTCTAATCTTGAGAGAGGACTGCTATGTGAGAAGCAACAAAATGTATCCGAGGTCGTTGCTAAAATTGAGGGTAACGTATCACTTGCAAGGATTTGTTCGTGTCCTCGTTTACGTACCATCTATGCCCTTGTCCCAATAGCCACATTCCCGGAAATAGACTGGAAATCTAGACTTGATCGAATGTATAAATTACGAATAATCTCATAAATGCTCTCTGAAACAATAATCCATAAATTACGACTCACGCTTACTAGAATTGGTCCCATACAGGATTTTACTGTTTAGTAATTGTCACCACCGGTCCTGAATTACTGTTTATTACAAGTATTCCATTTGGTCTTGGTAGGATTTATTTGGATTTGATAATTTCTTCGTGGCCCCTTAGCTCACATAAATATCTTAGAAGTCACATTGATTCATCGGTGAGTGCCTCCAATTCCGACCAGTAACTGTACGTTAGCCGAAATTACTGCATATCGTAGTTTGTATGTACTAAACACTTTTTAATCAGTAGGTACGGAAGAGGTAGCGTTTCTGAAAGAGAATGAAACCGAACACGCTAAACTAGAATATTGCACGAATTGTCAGATTAACATATGAACATCCACGAACTTATATAACTAACATGGGATAGGCACGACCTGTATACCAGGACCTTGACCCGACACCCAATTTTCTCAGTAGATTGGCATCTCCTGAGTAGGGCCTGAAAATAGTTCCGTGCAGAAATGAAGTACTTTTTTTTGGCCTATCTTCGAAAATTTTGGAAAAAAAATCCTGAGGTCCCCCTTTTGAAAAAAGTGAAATCGTGTGCTAAAATGCATGCTGTGTCCGCCGTTTTTTATTTGGCGTCAATGTTGAGAGGTGCCCATTAGATGCATTACAGAAAGTTTTGAAAAATTTCAAAATAATTTTTTTTTGTCAAGATTTTGATTGGATTTACCAAAGAACTTAAGGGAACTCAAAATCTTGACAAAAGAAATTATTTTGAATTTTTTCAAAACTTTCTGTAATGCATCTGATGGGCATTGGATTGGATTGGATTGGATGTAATTTTATTATAGTCATCAATAATCATAGCTCACACAACGTAAACATCAAAA
>JAQFYE010002586.1:0-17581 GCA_034694305.1 Protaphorura glebata
CTGAGGAATGTTGCCGCATAAAATATTTCAAAACTTAAATTTTTGAAAAATGGTAAAGGGGGGACCACGTCTTCACTAAAAATTTACATGTTATGCCCCATGCCAAAATTGGGATTTTTTTCAAAAAAATCCAAATTTTTTTTAAATTTTATCTGCCGACAAATCCTTCATTCTGAAGGTCAGGACACCTTGTTTGACCTTTTTGAATGGTTTTTGGATCGATTGGCTTTTATCATCGGAAAAGGTTTACTTGTGAGATACTTAGATCAATGCCAAAGTTGGAATCCTTCCGAATGCCATCCCTGTTAAGCTCACAGTCCGGAAATGCTGTCAACTTATTTCCCGAGTCAGAGAATTTGAAACCAATGTTGAGTTCATTGAAGAGACTCCAGATTTTAAACGAATACGAAGGACGAAGTGAATGTTGTCCAACATTTCTTGAAGAAATCGTGACAGCCGCTCCAAATATTTGCGACCTGGAAATATCCGACTATTATTCAGATGAACGGAACTTGGTTGTACCGAATAGTTTGGAAGTATTGCGTCTTATTGAAAAATTGGGAAAGGAGTCATCCTTATCAAGTTTACATCTTCAAACCATTACAGCTGGACATGTTGACATTCTAAGTCGAATGAAAATCAAGGGATTGAATTTGAAAAATCTCAAGTGCGATGACCACAGTACTTTATCAGAAGCATTCCATTTGGTACCAATTTTCAGAGAGTTTCTTCAAGATATGGATTTCGCGGAAATTGCTTCTATTTACATTCGTTATAAAATGCCGTAACCGAAATCTTTGGGTAGAATCAGCTCCCTAGACATCAAATGCAGACCTGTGAATTTGAACAGCAATTTTCCCGTTCTAGAGGAACTCGGTATTATTGATCCTGCTATAAGTAGTGTTTCTTTCGTGCTAATTTCCCGGTTTGAACCAAGTCGCACAATGAAATCGCTAGCATTTTATTTTGTCGCCTTTACATACACAGATTTCAGCCGCGTTCTGACAGTGCAATGTTGTCCGAATTAAGAGTGTATACTATGGTGGATGGAGTCCAAATTGTGAATCAAATATGGACTCAAATGACGCAATTAGTGTCATTGACCATTTTCATCGAATTCCCGGATTCGGAAAATTTGGATTCTGTCTTGACTGGAATTGTAAAAGATAAAACAAAAAAATCTACGCCCAACAGTAAAACAGTCGGTGATGATCTGGAGTTCATGTGTGTTAATGTTCCAGAAAACTCTGAATTTATCGACGGAAAAATGAATTCGTAAGTCTACCATGGTTTCCTAAAGAGGAATTTAAAACAGTCGGCTGAAAAACTTCGGCTGGGAAAAAGATTTTTATTTCAACAGAATAGTGATCCAAAACATATCTCGGGTTTGACGACCGTCTTTTCGTCAAAAGTAAAATCCGGAAGGCCGATTGGCCATTCTGTACTACTGATCTCATTCCCATTGAGTATCTGTGAAATTACACCGAATTTCTTTTGGAGAATTCCAAAATCTCCAACAAAAATGACCTCGAACTCGGGATGCTGAAAGTATGAAATTCAGCAGGCAAAGAAGTGACCGAGCCACTCGTAAATTCAATGAAAAGACCATGATGAGCAATTATAATCACGGAGGGAGGTCCGACCAAATATTAATGAAACGAACATTTAAAATTTCTACTCGGTTTTTATGGGTCAAAAATTATATTGTGTAATCGTTCGTTTACTTTTGTCCGATTAAATTGGATGGATCCGCAAATTTTCAATTATGACACCAACAAAAATTAAAATAGTTAAGTTTTGATTATATACATTTTTTTGGAATGAAATACGTTTTCCAACGATATATTACATTAAGCAGTACGTTTAAATCTGAAGGAGATATTCAAGGTTGAACGAGACTGTGGCAGTCGTTTCTACTATATTGTCCGATACTGTAAGCATCACGTTACTTCTTCCTCACGATAATGCAACTATAATATCCTTGCTTTTAAAAAAACTTTGATAAGGTTCAACGGAGGCCAGTAGACACACAAAGAGACAGCACTTTCGCCGGTTAAATATTCCTATTAAATGCGAATGAATACGCAGCAGGAAATGGACAACACTCTCACCCATAACTTCATAGTAGTCGTACCTCTATCGTAAGAAAGGGGTTGCAGATCATATCCAGGGAATTCAATACGAAAATATACATATGTACAGCGTGGTATTTAAGACTCTGTTTCATAATAACCGTGGAATACATTAAACCATTAATCAAAATTATTACATAACTAAACTTTTGTGAACTCTACATCTTGAACATCATTTAATTTCCAAAGGCAGGAATTCGATTGGGTGGAGCGATATTTTCCAAGTCAGACCCCGTGAATGTCCAATAGTCTAGATCCATTTTCGTCGTCAATATTTCACAGCAAGTCTTCGTGAACTGTACCAAATCAAAAACAAAACGAAGATTATCAAATGCTCTTGGAGAAAATATTCCGGAATTTGCAACTAGAGTGCAGTGGATAATTATTTAATAAAATCTCCTACGCGTGGAGTGGTATTGGTGTTGCGACCATAACCCGAACCATAGTTAGATTCGTTTTTATTTTGCGACATGTTCAAATCGAGAATAAAAACGTATTCTTTTTTTTGTCGTACTCTATTTTTAATCTCTCAAGGAGTTTTAGGGAATTGTTATGAACCGCCTTGGAATACGTTGACCAATATATGTTGAAAATTTTTAACGTACCGAACAACGTTTGACGACCAAGTGTTTGAGATGTTTTAAGGAATACAGACCCAAGTACGCACTCAAGTCCGTCAAGTAACTCTGGTCACCTCCATCTTCGGGTCTAATGACCTTCAATTTCAGGTATCTCAAATCTATAAACAAACACACAATATTTAAAGATAAAAAGATAATACTTACTTGTTAAGTTCCGAACGGAAGGAAGTCGGCAATTTTCATTCACGAGGTTCAGAATTGTTTCGTTTCTTAGTTTCACGTTCAGTTGCGCCAGATTATTCTCCAAGTCTCCGATCTCTTGGAGTCTCTCGTTTGGAATCCCAGTCAGGAGAGAATCCAAATTCTCTGAATCTGGGAAATAATTGGCCGTAAATGTATAATTCCATTAATTGTGTCATTTGAGTCCATATTAGAGACACAATTTGGACTCCATCCACCCGAATGCATAAACGTAATTTGGATAACATTGGGAAAATTGTCAGAATTCGGTTGCATTCCGTGTATGGCAAGCTGGCATTAAAAAATTCTAATGATTTTACGGTTAGACATGGTTCAAATTCGGCGAGTAAGTCTGAACAAACTCTATCCGGATTTTTTCTAAAAAATTTGAGATTCTCTAGAACAGGAAAACTGTTGTTCAAATTGGCGCATGTGCTAATGATGTTCCGGGAAGTTGATATCCCCAAATATTTCAACCGTGGTATCTTATAATAGTCAATACGAACAGAAGGTTTTTCCAATATCTCCAAATATGTCAGGGACTCTTTGAAAGTTGGTATCAATTGGAATGCATCTAAAGAACTACTGTAATTTTGGCACACGAAACACTTCAAATTCAATCCCTTCAGTTTCATTTTGCTTAGAATGTCCAACTGCTCAGTTCTAACTGCTCGTAGACTTAAAGTTGATAAGATTGATGCCAGTCCAAATTTTTCGATCAGTCACAACACTTCCAAACTATTTGATACAATCAAATTCCGGTCTTCTTTATAATAGTCGTGTATAACAAGATTAGCAATATTTGGAGCGGCGGTCACGAGTTCTCCAAAATATGTCTGACAACATTCACTTCGTCCTTTGTATTC
Source organism: Protaphorura glebata (assembly GCA_034694305.1). Classification (NCBI taxonomy): domain Eukaryota; kingdom Metazoa; phylum Arthropoda; class Collembola; order Poduromorpha; family Onychiuridae; genus Protaphorura; species Protaphorura glebata. The sequence continues at coordinate 3,820 of JAQFYE010002586.1, forward strand.
ATTCTTAATGTCGAAATTCAACAATGAAATTAGTTTTGGTTTTAAATCTTCAGACTCAGGGAATAAATTGACAGCATTTCCGGACTGCGAGCTAAGTCGGGATGGAATTCGGAAGAATAGCAACTTTGGCGTTGATCTGAGAATCTCAGACACGTCTTCGATAATGTGAATTACTTCCTCCAGAAACCTAATCTCTGATATTGAATCCCCGCAAAGCTTAAGAAACTCTTGACCAGCTCCATCTGTTGTGGAAAAGGATCTAATTCTGAATTTACAAAATGGAATTTCCGGTTTATTCATTCCGAAAATGTCTACGAAGTTTTCAATGTTCCGTCCATTCTCTGCTTCACTTCCATGGATGGTTAATCTGAATTTGGACCGAATGGGTGGAATCGTCAGTAGACTCCATTTCTTCAAATCATTTCTTCTAAAGTGATTGACGAGTGCATCCAAAATCTGTAGGGAAAGCAAGTTGTATAAATTGAGTCTGGATAAGCAATAATCCATAGAGTAAGGTAAGGTGATACATACAAACGGGTCGGTTGTTAAAGTGAATAACCGTAACTGAAAATGTCATTCGGCAACCACACCCACAAATGGTGGATATCGGAAATTAGTTCATTTTTCATGATTGGTTTTCTTTACTGATAGATATAGCACAAACCACATCATTTAACAAAGGGTGATTTGTGCGCCCAAACCATAGCCCATTCTTATTATGGTCATCATAACGTCCTGCAGGGAGTCCGTCAACCTAAAACAGACCAAATAAATCAGTCACAATAGTTCATGAAGATGTTGATAAACTCTAAAAAATTCAACTTCGTAGTCATCTAATTCTGCTGAATTGACTAAAATAATTAGTCAAAACAACAAAATAATAAAATACCAACGCCAATGCCGGAGGTAAAATACAAATAATGAGACACAAATGTTTTAGAATATTTAAAACTTAATGATTCATTGTCGAAAGCATGATATTAGAGAAATATAAACCCCCCCCCCGCCACGACTGCCCAATCAAGAGTAGTTGGACGGAATATTTGTGATGACGACAATCTTAGAATATATAGGGAGCTCTTCTGCGAAGAGCTGAAGAATCGACTCTCTCCAAGTGGTCAAACTAAAGTTGCATAAAAATGGACGCATAATTCGCAAAAAAAAAGTTTAAAAATCTGTTTTTCATGTCGATAAACACTTTAGCGTTATTCAGTGCCGGGCAAGTAAGATTTGTGATCTAATGAAGATTTCGTAGATACTTAAAACAAATGCAGTGTACAACATGGATGTGTGGACCACTTAGTCTAGTTAAAAATGTAGAAATTTTTACCACTTACTGTTTTCATTTCTTTGCCATTGCTTAACATTTCAACTGTGATTTTTGTCGTCTTCAATTTAAATCATGTATGTCTTAATTTAATTCTGTCTAGGGCTGTTGAGAATAATTTCGAATTTTTGAATATTCAATTGTGAATTTGACTCGGAGGACGATTTGAATAAGTGAAGATTTGATGGTCAGTCACCGCGCTCAGACTGAGTTTATTATTGATTAAATTTCATATTACTTGAGATTATTTACACATACAGTTCGAGTGCAATAAAGCTGAAAAGGTAGTTTGAGCCACGGTGGAAAATGTTCGAGTTCAGGTAAACGTCAAAAATAAAGTATACAACAATATAGGCTAAAGAGGGATGAACTTGAGGTGCAACCTACCGATTTGTCTTCTTAAATTAATTCTGGTTAAGTTGAAGAAGTGTTTTCATTCCAGCGCAATGTTACGGTAAATATAAAGAAACAGGTTTTCTGACAAATGGCTGAAGTATTTCCCGTTGTTTTTACATAGGAAATAACAAGCAAATTACACGAAAATCCTGTTCCATGGCCAAGAATTTCTCGAAAGAGAGATCTTTGAAATGTATACAAATACAAATTGGTAATGAAGGATCTCTTATTTTTGTGTTGTACCGTTTCAATTTGTCATATAAATCAATCTTTTACATTAAAATAATGATTCCAAATTCATTTCTGGGTAAAAATATACGCGGGTATCTATAGATGTTTTTGGTTTTCTAAATCATTACCTTATTAATTTTGGTTTTCTAAAACCAATGTTTACTATTTCAATTTTTGAAGTTTTTTTTATGTCATGTGACCTGGTTTGGATAAATATGAATTGTATTCCCTGCGCTGTCATCTCGTGAACAAGAATTTTGTTTACCTAAGCCCAATTCGTCGAGTCACACCTTCAGAACATCCCATGTTCGTGTCTATTTCGAGCCTTTACCTGAACCTTTTCTACCTTGACACTTGGTCTACTTTATTAAACGCGAGTTCCGTTTGTTAATATTTTCAAATAATATTAGATTTTATGCTGGTATTGACAAACAAAGCTTAATAAGTTTAAATATCCGTCCGTAGTCCGTGGTGTGAAGGTTAAAATTTTATATCCAAGAATTCAAATTAATCCCGACAGTCTAATGGTAGCAAACAGAACAGAGCGTTAAGTGACAATTACTTACTTAACTTACTTACTTAAGCGCATTCCATCCACTTAAGATGTGTTTGACAATTACATTTTCAACTAGACGGGGTGGTTTATATTTACGTTATTGTTGTTTCCAATATTCAAATGTGCGCAGATGTGTCAATTTGTGGTACCGATTATGAACCATATACATACTTCAAATTAAAATTTTCTAGAAATGCATGGCGCCTTATTTGCATTAAACCACCTACATGGAATGTTTTTGGGCATAGAATTCGCTTCGTTTCGTTGAAAACAGATATTATTCAGCCTGGGCCCTGGGCTGCTCCACTGTTTCATATTCTCATTCGAAACACGATATATTTACAGGGGTGGGCAGCTGTTTTTGGACAGTATCTATGCGCCAATACCTGGGGCAGTTTGAGTGAGAAAATTTTGAAGAAAATAGGATCGTATTCTTGGACAAGTTGGGACACGTCATAATTTGTACAGATTTTTTGCTTTCAATACCATCCCGCGGGTAGGACGGAGTTAATAAATAATTCTACATCACCCTGTGCTTACAAATTGAAGCATAGAACTTTTGATAATTTTCGTTTTGGTTTTGATTCGGAACAGTTCACGAAGACTTGTGAAATATTCAGAAATGGACCTTAACTATTGGGCAATTACGGGTACTGTTTCGGACAATATTATTCCAACTAATAAAATTCCTGACTTCACACGTACATGCAAATGATGGTCCCCACGGTTTTGTCGAGCTAAGAACAATTGTGCTTACATATTTCATAAATATATACAGTTTGGTAAATGGTTCAATATGTTCCGAGTTTATTCAAAAAATCGTTCAACATTAAAATTACCATAGGGAGAAAGGTGTTGTCTCTGGGCTTAACGCCCCGCCCAGCGCTCCGTGCGGCGGGAAGACTGTGGGAAGTGAATAAAACGAATGTGACAAATTGTCGTAATTATAGGTTTTTTCAACGTTCTTAAATTGTTTACCGCTCGTCTCTGCCTGATTCGACTGTTCGATTAGTGGTTGGACCATTCTTTTCCAGGCGTTCATGAACCTAACGGGATTCAGAAAGAAATACTTAATGACGGTTGTCAACAACACGCGGCGAGTAAACAGCACAAATGGATAAAGAAAGCAAACAATCAACTTCCCTCCTTTATAGTAACTAAATTGACAACTAAAACTAGCAAACCCCACGCTACTCACCAATTGTTGATTTGAGGAATCGTAAGCTCCGTGTCCTCAGCTAGCAGTTTCTTTTGGTCTTCGGAAGGGTAAGGGTACTAAAAACGAGGAAACGAAATCAAATAGCCATACAGAATTCATAAACAAATAGCATTGAAAATTAACAAATAGCAATAAAGAAATAAACGAACAAATACATAATCCCCATGGCAACCATATGATATACGGTAAAGGTAAAAAATCCTGTACGCCATCGTGACTCCGTAGTCGCGGGAAAGGGGAATAGACAAATGAAATTGGTCCGCCTCGCATTGCCATTGGTCAATTCCTTCTACCCGCCGCTTTGAGCCACGATGGTGTGCAAGACGTTCTGGCCTCACTGTATACTTACCGTCAAGTTCTGATAAACCCAAGCCCTCAGTATATTTGTGGCGAGATTTGAAAAAGTCTCCGACTTGTTCTGACTTTGTTCCCCATTCAAATCCTCGTCTTCTTCATCCGTTTTGTCCCCGCAATTTTCTGGAGGAGTGTGATTTGCGGTCTCGATAGGAACAAATCCATCCTCGATAATTTTCTTCTTCTTTGTTCTACGGTTTTGAAGCCATATTTTAACCTTTGTAAGAAAAACAATTGAATTAGAATTCTTGAAAAGCTTGAAAATTTCTGGGTGATTTTATGTACAGCATTTCAATAATTTTGTTCCCGTTCTTACTTGTGTCTTATGTAATTGCAAGACTTTGGCGATTTCAATTCGCCGAGCCATCGTTATATACTTATTGAAATGAAATTCTTCTTCCAGTTCAGTGACCTGCCTTGTTGTGAAGCCTGTCCTTCCGGCAGCCGCCTCAACTGAGCAGCCTTCAATTGTTTTGTCAGCCGTAGTTACCTGTTTGCGGAAATTGACAGATGACTTGATTAAAGAATCCTCTCACTATCGTCATCGTTTTATCTTATTTATCAAATTAATAATATGTTGTATGTGTTGAGCTTAATGAACGGTGCTAATTCGGACAAGTTATCAAGGTGTAGCAAGTTAGCCCTGCCCCACTCTCCTCGTTAATGGGGAAGGTAGAACGAAAACCTTACCGTTTCTCCCTCCGTGAGCTGCCTGGAGAGCTCCTTTTGTCCTGCCTGGCCGTTTGACGTCATTACCTTCATCGATTTTGAAGACTCTTCAATCTCTTTTTTCTTCTCACCTGTTTTGGAAAGGCACAACTTTGAATTTAATTAAGGAGGCAAATTTCTCATACCAGAGTAAAGACAGCGAAGCGGTGCGGCGATAGCATCTGCCACCATGATATGCCAGGTCGGTCGTCGATCGATGCCCGTACCTAGCTTATCTCAACCCGCCTTTTCCTATCCTATGAGTATGAGGTCTTTAATTTACATACGCAGGAGTATTTCTAACCTTGGCTTTCATAGATAAGTAAAGTGCCCTATGGATAGGAAAGTCGGATACCTCCAGAATTGAAAACGTTGGGTGAATTTTTCAAATCCATTCGATGAAATTAGGTGAATCCTAAACCTGCTTAACACGGTTTCCTCCGATTTACAAGGGATAGCAATGACCTATATTAGCGAGAACATTGACCCGACACCAATTTTTCTTAGTAGATTGCAATCCACTAACAAGGAATGGAACGCGGACATCCCGTACACAGGCAGTCTGCCTTCGATTTCACCCAAACTTTTTTTTCCTGAAAGACCTTCACCAAAAACTAGCATGACCGAAGTATGCCGACAAAATACCAAAATTCGATTTAAAAAAATGAAAGTTTTGAAACAAACTCTAAAGAGGGAGGCTTTTGTTCTCCAGATTTTAACTTCGGGATATCCAATGGAACTTTTCCCCAAAACTGACGTCAAGACCGAAATTTGTACTCATAAAATTGCATATTTATTTAGGTATAAATATGCAGTATTATAAGATTTTTCGTCATCTAATTAATTTTTTCAAACATTTCAACCGTTTCCTCAATTTTTTTTTCGATTTCTAAAAACAAAATTGTCTTCCGATCAGTTCTTGAGGAAAGTTCCATGGGATATCCCAGACTGAAATCTTGAGAACAATGAAACAAATACTCTTTGGACTTTGTTTCTTTTTTTTTAAATCGAATTTTGAGTATCGCCTCGGCATACTCCTGTTTTTGGTGAAGGTTTTTTAGGAAAACACGTTTGGGCGAAATCGGAGGTTGATAGCCTGGGTACATTCCTCGTGAATGGGGGCTGAAAACATTTTCGTGTAAAAATGTGGCAATTTATATTGGCTTATCTTCGAGAAATTTGAAAAAGATCCTGTACCCCTTGAAAATTTCAAAATCGTGTGTTAAAATGCATGCTGCTTCAGGCGTTGAGGCTACCTGACCAACCATCGATGCATTTTTGAAAATTATGAAAGAATTCAAAATATAGTTTTTTCATCTGAATATACTTAGGAACGTAAGGGAACTCAAAATCGTGACGAAATGATTTATTTTTAGTTTCAAAAACTTCGGTAATGCATCTAATGGGAACCTCTCAATCAAGATTCCTTGACAATCCCGACCAGGTTAGTCGATAATCTTTTGTTGGCAGAGTTGTCATTTTTGTCATTCTCGTGGTGACCAGGATCTCTCATGGGTTATATAAAGTGGGTATTTGAGTTATTCTTTCTTTGTCGTATGGCAACGGCAATTTTTGTCATGAGATGAAACAATTGCGGTTTCTATAACTTCCCAGTAAAGTATTCTAGTCTAAATCAATCCCAAATGCAACACATTTCCTTCATTTTCCAGGTATGCTCTTATATACAAATGAATCCATCCATTCCTTAACATTCCTTTGTTTATTTCATATTCTGTAATGATTAATTTGGCTGATAAATGTTGTCTGAACTAATGAAAATGAAAAGCAGTAACAAAAGAGATCTCATGCTCAATTTTCAATTTCATTTTGGTTGCTAGAGTAATCTTATCCTTCCCATCACGTTGCAGACTTTCAAAATTTTTGAAAAGCGAAATCGAGTCCTGACTAACCAGAAGATGAAAAGTTAAACAATCTTGCTCTCAATATTGACGCGAAACGAAAAACGGTGAAAACAGCACACATAATTGAACTAAAAAGTTTTTCCAAAATCTTCCGAGACAGGCCAAAAACGAGTACTTCATTTTTACACGAAAATATTTTTAAGCCCCACTCAGAGAATGCCGATTTACTAACAAAAATGGGTGTCGGGTCAGGGTTCCCGTAAAGAAGGATATGGCTATCCCTTGTTAGAAACAGACGATAGGCGATGTTTCGTCTCTGAATGTATGATATTAGAATTCTGTGATCGCACTACTCAGGATTCATAATAGGTAGATTATATTACTATCACGAGCTCTTTAATTCAATTTCTACGTAGACACTTACTTTCCTTTCTGTGGAGTTCGCGTAATAAGACAGTAATGGCGAGCAGTATAGACAATGCACTAAGAATCATCATTCCTAAGTCACATGAGCAAGAGGAAGACACCAAAGATGGCAGAGTGAAGGTGATTAGTGATTCAGTCGGGATTTGTGGCGCCGTAGCTCCGTTGGCGGTGTAACTGAAACAAATTAAACAAGTTTGTCGTTGACTTCTTGGTCTCACTCAAAGAATAGCACACATTAGCTATGACAAAATGCTCAAAAGTAAATCTGGTCCGAGAATGTTTTTTTACCCATGACATAGAATGGAATCTTTGTTCTCGTTGTAACAGAATAATTGGATTGCATAAGCGAGCAGTGTCAACCTGAGGTTGGGGTCATGGATTTCTTCAAGTCTCAGAAGCACATTGTCCACGTCAACACCAAAACTTTGAAGAACTAAACTCACATTCCGTTGTGAAATGAAATGTTTAATATTTTCGAAAATGAATGAATTATTTAACGATTTGTCATTCAAACATGTGCACGATCTAGTAAATGTGAGTAAGACAAAAATAATATTTATTCCCTTCATTTTGAACTCGGCTCTCCGTTCATGTCGAACCAAAGAAGATAAATGGGAGAAGGATTCTGAATTTGACCGTTCCAGGAACCGTTGGACCATTCTCGAGGATTATTTTCACCTTTTCTTAAAATATCAGTATTAGAAAGGAAAATCCCCCCTCCCTGAAGACCACAAATGCCATTTGTCACATGCCGTAAGGATTAATTTTGTACAGGGTGGTTCATATCCTTATTTGTATTACGCCGGTTTTTCTCCCACTAAGCGTCCTTGCATGGTAGGTCAAATTTTGGACCAGAATCAAAGATCACCGACTTTGGCAAACGATATGTCAAGAAGTCCATACAATATAGTGGAAAACGATGTCAAAATTTCTGTCTTTAGACTTCCTCTGGTTTCCGCTTCAGGTGGTTTGGTGAATTGCTATGAAACCCCCTGCGTGTTTATTCTTTAAAATTTTAGGGTGTTGATTTTTGTAAAAAAATTGGTGAACGTGTTATGAATTCTTGTCACTTAGAGAAATGTACTTGCGAGGAAACTATTTGAAGTGGTTCTCTCCGATTTTGAATGAACTTTATTTTCTGAATGACCTTTGCCCCAAATCCTCAAATCTCACGCGACAATCAAAACTCGATTTTTTCATTTTTCGAGTAACCGTTGAAATCTTTAAAATAATAAATTGAATGGTGAAAGACTTCATAACTTGAATATTTAGATGCATTTTGTACCAGCAATTAATTTCAACTAAATATAACTCGTAGTATCGATTTCTGGTACAAAATGCTTGTAAATATTCGACGTTATGAAGTTCCTCATCATTTAATCTATTATGTTAAGCATATCAACGGTTTTCTGAAAAATAATTTTCCCCTCGATTTTAGACTTGCGAGTCTTGAGATCAGTTTTGATGAAAAGTTCCATGGGAAATCCCATGCCAGAATCTGGAGAACAAAGACTCCTTTAATTTTCTCTAAATTTTTAATTATTTTTTAAAATCGAGTATTGAGAGTTGCATGAGCTTTCAAGATTTGGGGCGGGGCAAAGGTCTTTCAGAAGATAAAGTTTGAGAAAAATCGGAGAGAACCACGTCAAATAGTTTCCTCGTTAGTAAATTTACGTCTCCGACAAATGATCAAACAAACTTGTCAATGTAAAATACTTAGTTGTCGAAACCCATCGCAAAATTATCTCGATAATACATGCTTAGAATTATTCAAAAAAAATACATTCACATTTTAAAGAATCATAATGATTGCTCAACTATTAAACTCCAAAGTTTGCATAGAATTACATATGAACCACCAGGTACTTATAAAGCAGGCTTCTCCACTTTGTCGTGAATGTAACCTAACTTTTGGCATAGTGGATCACAAAAATATGTCAGTATTACCTTTTCTCACTTGGATTAAAAATATAAGCAGGACTTTTACAGGGCGATCCGACATGCATAAAATAATTAAGTACAGCATGCAAAAACTCAGACCCGACCACATTTTTTTTATTAATTTTGATCAAAAAAAAATACTGGTGGTTTCACACTTGACCTGATATCTATCCTGAGTTTTGCCATGACAGAATTCAGATACTACACATTCTGAGTCAAATGATGGCATATAGTCTATTTCTTTAGCGTAGAAAGTCATTCACCCTGGTATGGATGTTTATAATTCAACTCATTTTGACAAATACCCAACTGTATTATCACTGAAGTAGTACAGATTGCGACGTCATTAATGTGTTACGGATTCCTATGGCGTCAAAATGAATTTGGTCCTGGTATCTCTGGCAGTCAAACGGACAGAATTGTGGCTCTTGATTAATATTGACTTAAGACCTAATATACATACTAAGTCCAAATGCACATTTTGGCGTCATGAATTTTGCGCGGACGTTAAAAAAATTCATAGAATAAAGTTGTGATATTAGCCCGCACATATCTAGCGGCGAAATCACTAATATATATTTTGGGGTAGAACCTGCACAAAAATTGCCCAGCCTGTCAACGTCTACAACATGCAGCCAAGTTTTAGAACCAACCTTTGTAGTAAGGGATGTGTTCTGTTGGTCAGAGGTGAAGGTGGGTCACTGTCGATGAAAAACTTACAATCCATAGGACCGTGGTCGTATAAGATGTACGTATTAAGTTCAAGGGATCGAACGCCGTCCCAGCAGGTAGGTATGTTCATAGGAGTTCAGATAATAGATTAGTTCCCAGGTTTATCTGAGACGATCTTGCTTCTCATATACCGGATCCGATTAAAAATAATCCGATAGCCTATCGATAAATTATCATCCGATCCGATCCGAGCTACAGGACTCATTGTACCCGAACTTCACTTCCACATTCAACCTGGAGAGCTCAGTGGATTGGATTGAATTGGTTGTAATTTGATTATAGTTACCAACTCCACAGCTCGCACCACATAGACATAAAGAATTTGTGAGGTTTTCTGTGAACTCAATTGTGAAACGAAACTCAGGACTTCGAATCTTCAGTGAGTCAATTCATGGGTTATAGTAAAACAGATGAGGCGGTTATTTGAACAAATGTACCTTGTGAAGGATTATTTTAGCCCTTTCCTAAAACTAAAAAGTCTGAGGGTCAATTGTCACGTAAATAAATGTGTCACACGCAGTCAGTGGAAAATATAAGGATTATTTTGTGAAGTATGGTCAATAAGGTCCGACTCCTTTCCTCCATAAACCAGGGGAGTCTGGCCACACCTGGTATACGCATTTTCTAGACAACAAGAAACACGATAGCTCGGTGAGCGAGCTATGTACAGCAAAGAGGCAGAGGCTGCCCACGACAGAGATCTGTTTTGACTTATTTGTCGGTAGAAAGAAAACATTTCTAGAAAACTTCGAGAATTTGTCATTGAATTTAAGCCGGCTCCCGCTCGCATTCGAATAAGCACTATCTTGGAGCCAAATTTATAGATGCTGCCAAGCTGTTTTCCGCACGGCACTGTACTTCTTTTCCCGCGCACAGCTCGGCCAACTCACCAATGTCACAACAATGAGCAGGGTAACGGAGAGAGAACCAAGCTTATTATTTGTATTATTCCTTTCAAATCTTTTGTTCATATCAATCCCTGTACGAGATGATCAAGGTGACCCATGGCAGTCGAGTCCATTTCTGCATTCCAAATATGTCTTCGGAAGAAGTGGGATATAGTATTCCTGGAAAATTGGAAATATTGAGATGGTTATAGACCATTCTTTACTCGTCATCCCCTTTCTCCGTAATAACGACTGACTTGAGTCAATCGGATCTGTATCTGTCAGTTCAGTGGCGTGCTAATACTGATATTAAATATTCCGTTATAAAAAATGAAATATGATTTTCCAGCGAAACCCGTATAATTTGGGAATACGTACTTTGAAATAAATTGAATTATCATCTCAAATGATTTATAGCGTTCTGCAGAATTGCGTCGACATACTTAGTACAGAGTTTGAACAGACCGATTGTGTATGCGTAAACGTAGTGTAAAGAAATTATACGGGATGCCGAGATTTGTACGCCAGGGTTTCGGTGTTCAGAATGGTTTCTTACGCACCTTACGTACCCCGTTCCGCTTGCGTCCCTACCCAATCGATCTGCGCCAATTGTTGATTATTATTTATTTACAAAAAATGTGTTTAAAGTTTAGCTAAAACATTCCGTATCTTTTGATTAAATATGCGAATAGTCTTTAGAGTCCGTCTGAGAATATTTACTAGAATGTAAGCATGACGAAGATTGCGACAAGGGTGAGAAATGCGTTAAAGATGGATATCAAAATGAAACCGTATAGTGTGTAATAAATTCAAATGAAAACTGGAAGAACAGAAAGCGGGGTACATGATATCAACAATTAAGATATATTCTTACATTTCATATTAAGTTTAGAATCCGAAGATACGCAATGGGATTCGGATGAGATACATGAACTGTTGTATGGAAGAGGAGAAATGTTGTAACCCAAACTAGCACAGCGTAGTATTAGGGGTTTTCCATTTGCTACATATATGGATGAGTACAAATGTACATATACGAAAAGGATGCCCAATGATGCTGAGAAGGCATCGTGTGTAGTTCGGTGAAGGTGCGGTGATCAATTTGTGAAAATGAGGGGAATTCACAAACCGCAGCGTGTTTGCGAGATATTTGGATTGTAGAAACAGACGATAAGCCATCGTTTTATACGCCATCAAAATATTTTCAGGCAACGCAAATCTGCTAAAATCAATGGGTGTCGACTGTCGAGCTGTCGAGTCATTTTGATACAGAAATTAATTCGTAATAAAAACATAGCTCGTTATCACACAGTGTTCGAATCATTTCAGGGTCAAGAGTTTTTCGTCTTCTAATTCATTACTTTTTTTCAATTCGAAGATTTTCTGAATATTAATTCCAACTTTAAGTAAATTTTAGGCCCTGACTGAGACCAAATTTTTGAGAAATCCGCATTGGATTTGTTACGCCATTATTTTGAGTAATTTGCTCAGTTACACCCCGAGAACATCCCGCGTACGTGTTATTCATGTTATTTACCTGAACCTGAACCTCTTGCATCTTGACTCACGACACCTGGTATTCTCTATTAAACTCAAACTGACAAACGGTAAGGGCTTAGTCAGAAAGTTTTAACTGCTATTCAGGCAATCTATAGCAAAGCTAGGGCCAAGATTAGGACATCGTACGGTATTAGTGACTTTTTCCCAATAGAAAAAGGTGTTCTACAAGGGAAGACCCTCAGCCAAATTTTGTTTACAATATACCTGGAAGATTTGGTGAACATATTTGACAGTTCGGATACAATACCAATAAGGGTAAAACGGGGCATCCTACATATTCTGCTTTATGCAGATGACATAATTCTTCTGGCTTACACCGTGGGTGAGTTACAAAAGAAAGTGAACATTCTTAGAGAATATTGCACACAACACGTGCTCAAAATGAATTTAGGAAAAACAAAAAACATTATCTTTAGTAAGCGACATGATAAAGGTGCATTCAATTTAAAATGAGGTAATGATGAAATAAAGCGAGTCAAAAGTTATGTGTACTTGGGTGTACCATTTTTGGAAGTAGCACATTTTGAGTTGGCTAGATCGCATTTTTTCAGTAAGGGAAAAAAAGCAGAGGCACACCTGTCTTCTTTAATTTTCCGAGGGAAAGTTGATACTTACTCCAGTCAGTTGGCGCTATACAATGCTCTTGTCAGAACCACACTCGCATACTGTTCGCCAATATGGGGAGTTAATTATGGGAACAAATTTGAAAGTTCAAGAGTGAGATTCTGGAAGAATTAATTCCGGCTTCCGATATGTACACCAGGATGGTTTCTGAGACTAGAGTTGAACGGTGGAAATGGTGAAATATTCATAGTAAAAGCTGTACTTAAGTTTTGGTTGCGAATTGCGACAATAAATAAAGAGTGTTTCGTCTATAAATGCTACGAGGGTATTAAAAATATGTCAGATTCAAATTTAAACTGGTTCTACAACATCAAAAGATTGTTAAATAAGTGGCATGTATCCTACATTCTGGACTTAGAACAAGATCCAGATTTTAACTATAGAATGGGTATGCAACAAACTGTCAAAGGTATTCGAAGAATTTTGTAGTGAAAGTGTCGGTAAGGATATAGTTAGTATGAACACTAGCAATTTCTTTACCTTGTATAGAACGAGCAAAACGCACTGTAGAATAGAATCTTATCTGGACGAAAACTGTACGTGGCAAATGAAACAACTAATTATGCAATTGAAACTGGGTGTGTCACATTTAACTCATAAAGGGAAGGTAATTAAGACAAAATCTTTGGAATATTTGTATAAGAAAGCGCAAAATCAACTTTGTGAGCTGTGTGGAAGAGAAGAGAAAGATACGTACCACATTATGTTTAAGTGTCCGCATTACAATAGTCTAAGATCGCGTTATCTAAGTTCTATCTAAGTATGTACGAACGTTCTAATTATCTGAAATGTTTTAATAATTTGAACAGAAAAGTTTTTTTCTTCTTCAATTAGATCTATTGCACTACTCCTTTTTTTTTTCTTTTTTTTTTTTTTTTTTTAATTTTTCTCAACCAATCTGGCTAACCACCAGGGTCAAACGTGTTTATTTTAACTTAT
>JAQFYE010002587.1:0-17577 GCA_034694305.1 Protaphorura glebata
GCGATATATGCTAATTGTGAAAATTTATGCGAAATATAAAAATTTATGCGATTTATGTGAATTTATGCCATTCATGCCAATTTATGCGATTTATGCGCTTTATCCGATTTATGCGCTTTATCCGATGCGCTTATGCGATTTATGCGATTTATGCGCTTTATCCGATTTATGCGCTTTATCCGATGCGCTTTATGCGCTTTATGCGCTTTATGCGATTTATGCGCTTTATGCGATTTATGCGCTTTATGCGATTTATGCGCTTTATGCGATTTATGCGCTTTATACGATTTATGCGCTTTATGCGATTCATGTGAATTTATGCGCTTTATGCGATTTATGCGCTTTATGCGATTTATGCGCTTTAGTCCGTCCCTAGTTAACATGCACAATAATAAAAATAAAAAAAAACGAAAACTGTCAAAATATTGTATTGACATGACATACCCCGGCACCCATACTTTGGAAGTTCTATCACGTGATCCGGACACGACAAATTGTTTTCCACCAGTAGTTTCACCGCTAGTGACCCCACGGACGTCACCAGAATGTCCAGGTAAGGCACATCTCAATTGGTAATTCTCTTCCACCCCTTCCATGTCCATTTTCCTCTGGTTGTACTAGTGTACCGCCCGTCAAAAAATTCCGAAATTTCCAGGAGATGAAAGTAACAAACACAACAATGACAACTTGGAAGTTTTGTATATGATACTGATGAAATCTATCAGCACCAGCGTCACTTTTACTTTAATCAGTACTTTTCTCACAATAAATTTTGATAGCAGTCAAATTAAAAATGACAACTCATGCCCAGTCGGCGTCCAATGAATGAATGAATGTCAGAGCCAGTGGAAGAACTCAGCAGAAATTTTGCACAAGAATTTGAACTCTCGCGCACTCTGGTGTAATATGAGACAACGGAATTTGTTAGAGTCAACGGACATAATAAATCACTGAAAATAATATTAATCCACTAAAAATTCATTAATACATAATTAAAAAAATTAAAACTGACCAAAAGCCAGGTAACAGGATTAGCTCGTGCAAGCTCCTTGGGTTAAACATTGATTGATATATATTTCTCAAAGTGACCACGTCCAGTTCAGTCGTACGGAGAACCTCGTCAAAGATTGGCATTGTCGAGACGAATCCTTGGGTCTTCGCTTTTATTATAGAGTAATTCAACCAAAACGTTAGCCGTATCGTATCGTAATAATATGCTAATGACAGGTACTAATGACAGGAGTCAATACGACACTCAGTTCTATAATTGTTTACGATGTAACTGTGATTTATTCTGTTAATAAAATTTAGAAAACAATGCAAAACTTTATATATTGTACAAAATTTCTGTTTCACCTTGAAGAACTAAACCGAAATTAAGTTCATGTTATGACAGAATGTTATTGTACATGACACAGTTTCGTTGAGGTAAATAGAAGCTTGTTTTTCGCTTGATATAAATACAAGTTTTAGATTAAATTCATCTCGTGGGGATCTAGGAGCCAGCAGAATAACGCAGTGACTGCTGAACACATAGAGTTACTTAAATAAGGTCTTACTGTGCTAGCAGAAAGACACGAAGTATTACCGGTGACGTGGCAAATGGGAATAATACAGCTCCGATAGAAAAAGTCAGAATTCCCTCCCCTCAACAAAAATTTTGAATTTTTAAATTGTATTCATATAGCGTACAATATTTTTAAATTATGGTATATATGAGAGCTATATTTAATTACAGTCGAAAGTGAATTGCTGGGTTTCAACTGCTAAGATGTTTGGTTCGGATTCTCATTTAGCCCGTAAATTCTGGAAACAAAACATTTAGACACTTTAAAATTTTTACATAAAATATGAAGACTTAGGCGTATTGTACCGTTTTTGTGCAACTGGTTAGATATAACTAGGAGCAACTGGCGACACAGGTAGAATTGGGTTACTGAAACATACGATTTTGATGGCGAACTGATTCGAAAATTCAAGAAAAATCGTATTTTAAACAATTAGGTAGTCAAAATTTTGTAAAAAAAATGTCGATAATTAACCCTTCGGAGATGGGAGACTCTTCAACTGACTTTGTTTTAGCGCAGATGGTAAATGAACTTTGCAAAATCAAAATGCGAACTGTTCGTCTTCAAAAAAATGACTGTATGCCCATTGGATATCTCCATTTCTTTATTCAGTTCCAGCCTTGCAGCAATATAAAAGAAAATTGTAGGTCCGTACTAACTATAATGTTATAGATTGCATTTGTCGGACTTTCGTCGTGAATACAAAGTGTATAAAATGTCTTAATTCGAAAAATATTCAACGTCTTGATGATCAGCCGAATGTTTGTCAAAATTAACTCCCAATGCCTCTTAAAGTTTTGTGATACATTTTAAATTGTAATTGATTCAATAATGTATGTATTAACTTGTGTCTGTAAGTAAATAAACGAACAATTACTTAACTCAACTAAAAATAGAACTATAACTAACCTCCCTCCATGGAAATGATGTTGAATTTGTCAAAGTTTGGATGAAGCAAGAGCACGACGGACTTGGACATCATGGCCATGGACGCGAAGTAGAAAGCAGGAGAACGGAATGTTTCTCCCAAATAAAAACTACTTTGCATCGATTTATATAGGTGTCAAGTCGCATTTAACAAAAGAGAAGAGGTTGATTGATATGCAAGAAAGGACTTCGAGGCAGCTAAGCTGCCAGACCAAAATAACCTGGTTAAAAATATAAGTTTATGAAATTCAGGGTAACTCAATTGCAAGACGAAACTATACCTAGAAAGGGTTAACAATCTCGACGACAAGGATTTTAGAAAGGAAGTTTTCAAAGAATTTTTGACTAAAAATACAAACTTATTTCAAGCCAGCTGCAAGTTCAAATTAGTACACGGAAAGGGTTAACAATCTTTTTGGGCGGATTCTCATAAGGAACAATCTAACCTGTTATTCAAAAATTAAAAGCAGTTTCGAAATGTTGGAATTCACTGAGATACCATGGTGGGTCCCTAGAATTTTTCAGAGAGTTTGTCTGAGAATTTATCAGAAGTAAATTTTATATAAATGTTATAAGATTTTGGTGAAAAAAGTTCCTGGGGTGAGGTCACTCACATGAAAGTTGAAGTTAAATCCCATGTGATCGATCAATGTTGAGATTGAGACAAATTATAGGTGCATTTCAGAAAACAACTTTTTCTGACAAGACTTTGATTTTCCGTATGTTCTTTGGTATATGCAATAAATATCTTGAGAGAAATATATTATTTCGAATTTTGTCAAAATTTTCTGTAATGCATCAAATGGGGATGTCTCAACATTGACGAAAACGGCAAAAATAGCATGGGATTTAACCAATAATTTACCAACTTTCATAAGAACTTTTGTCACCAAATGTTGTAGATAGGCGAAATAAAAAGTACTTCATTTCTGCAAGAGAATATTCACCAAACCCCACTCAGAGGATGGCAATGAAACAAGAAAATTGGGTGTGCGGTCAAGTCCTTGTAGACAGGTCAAGTATATCCCTTGTGAGACAATTGAGAAGCTACTGACAGGCTAATATTGTAGGACCTGTCACTTGTAATGTAATACAGAGGAGGTCGGTTTGTTCGTTATAACTCTTAACTGCTTAAGTTGGCTGTGATTTATCAAACTCAGATTACCAGATTACCAAGAAATATTATTATTTAATCACATTGGTGAATAGATTTTGTCGTTACAACTCACATTGGGAATTGGGACCCGAGCTACGCGACCACCTGTCTGAAACGTCCAATTCTAGTTACCCAACCTGCATATATTTGCGGCATCCTACAAGACCTAACCAGACAACCACTCCACGTGTTTAAACAGAATTTTAGCCATCAGAATCTATCTGGTCGCCTGGGACAGGTGAGGTCAATGTTTTGTTTTGTTTTTGTCTCATCCTCTATCGTCTAATTCTATTTGACGGTGACATAGAATCATATTTTCGCCTTTCCGGCAATCACACGCGAGCGCGCAAACTGCACGAGAATTCAAATCTCCAAATAATAACAATTCATCGTTTGTAGACAAATTTTTAGTTTCATTTTCATCTCCACATGTTTCACTGAAAACAAAGACGCCATCAATCAGTAAAATCTTTTAATTAGTGACCGTTGAAAAATATACGTCAAAGCTGTCGTTAGTTACGAGCAGGTAAGCTGTATCACATTTTAAAAATCCTTGCTCTTATTACCAACTATGAAGGTCACACAAAACGTAATTGAAACGTAGCGATTGTATCTATAAACTATACTATTGAAAACCAAGGAATTACTCAGCAGTGATGTCAAAAATCGTAAATTTCGTAAAGAAAATGTTTGGTCTGATCAGTGTTCAAAATTCTGTCTAATATGCCTCACCACCAATTCACATCTAAGTTTGTTTGTATTTTTATTTCACCGTATAGAAAGGGTACGAAGACATCAATTTCGATTAGCAAATCTTGTAATAGTGAAATTTTGTGGTTTGTTTGGTGTAGGTTGAATTTATTTGCAAATGTTTATATTGACACATACGAGGTCGAATTTCTGGATTCTAGTCTTATTTCTAGTTTCTGATTTTATTGTATTGTACAAAACTTATTTTAGATTAGTTTGTGAGAGATGCTGTAATACGTTTATTTTTTTTTGCAGAATATATTTTTCATCTCTACCCATATCATGGAGAACTAGAATTCAGTGGATTTTACAATAGAATTAACAGTGACTAAGTACCAAGAATTTCTCGTGTGAACAATGTCTTCCACTAATGTTAGTCTGGCCGAAACGGCCGTCCAGGCTCGAATCCGTGAGAAACTTAACCAAGAGAATATCAAGTTGTGGACAGAGCCATTCTATGTTGAAAGCACTAAATCGGTTGTTGATTCGGAAGTTATGGTATGTTTTCCTATTCGTTTACGTTTTAAAGCACTGTTATAATTTAGTCCACAATTGAATCGTATTTTTAGGCTTTGGCTTCCAGATATTCAACAGAATTTCAATTCGTGGAGACTGAGGTTGTCGAGTGTCTTTTTACTCTTCAAAGGAATGCAATTGAAAGGGTTTTAGAGCGAGATCACTACAAATCTACGGGTCTTGCCACCATTCGTATAAAATTCTCTGGTCTTACAAAACTGGGTGAGACAGAGAGAATTCAAGTCAACTTGAAGGAAGCGACCGGAAAGGATTTGAAGAGCAGGGTAGCTGAACTCGCATCAGTTAACGAGAATCGACTCAAATTGATTTGTATGGGTCGTGTGATCAATGATACATCTACTTTGGACTTTCAATATGTTAAGAATGGGTCTCAAATTATGGTTCTGGTTGTCAGCTCGGATCAGGACACCTTCCAGGTAGGGAAATATGCGAGGATTTTATAATCTCATACATCATACTACGTGGGCTTCACGAGACGTTTAAGGTAATGGGCGTTTTTATTGTTTTCAGAGAGCTGAGGACCAATTTCGTCAACTTGAAGAAACTCGTGGTGCTGCTGATTACTTAGCTGGAAGAAATCAAGATGGCATGTTCTCTCTTCAAGTAATTCGAATTTTCTCTGGGTAACCAGTAGTAGATTCAACTTTTAGTTCTGTGAAATAGGATTCAGACGTCACCAATTAATTGAATCGCTGTTTCCGCTATCACTTTGAAGATTTGAAAAAATACAACTTATCTAATCTATAATCTAATTGAAACATTTTACTTTAGGTGGCCGACCAACATGGGAAACCGTTGGATTTGCCGGACTCTGAGAGGAAAGCCTTAGCCGTTGCCTTGGCTCTACATGAGAAGGGGCGTTCTTCTCTGAAATTAGCCGAATTTCCCAGGGCTCTTGTATTTCTTCTTGAGGCTGACGCAGAATACAGGTGATTTTTAAAAATTAGTCACCCAATTCGAAATTATTTACTTCAGGATATTATCTGTCAGCTTTGAATATTTTCATTCAAATGTGGAAAATTTTTATTCAAATTTCAATTATTATAATTGCAGTAAATGTCATTCTGCTATTCTTGAAATGGTTGACAACTTTGGACTGTTGAATTTGGATATTGCTTGGTGCTACTTGTGCTTACAGAGCATTGCTGAACTTCCTGCTGTTGAGGCTAGATTATCTAAATGTGAAAAATCGTTGCAGCGGTCGTATGGAGAAAATATGGAACGGGTTATTGCCATAAAGGGATCTTCGGGTTTGTATAAATTAACACACAATATTCGTAGTGTATTTATTTTGCAACCGGAGTTGTACATTTGTTGTCTTCATTCGCAGGTTGGGAAGCTGCACTTTTTGTACGTTTGCATCTTTTACAAGGCATCTCAGCTTATCATATGGGGCAGGTTGAGAAGTCTAAATTCTATTTGGCGAAAGTAGATACAGAAATTCAACGGTTGATGGTTAGTGATGATCAATTGGCGGATCTTATCAATATGGGTAAGTCTTTTTTTGTACGTTTATAGCTATTTAAAAGGCTACTCCCTAACACTGGGTAAGAGACCGAGAATTAACAAAGCAATACCTGATAGCTACTAGTCACTGACTGAAATCTAATTTGGTTGAAGATCAGAAGTGTTTTCCATTAACACGTGAGGTTACTCGGTTTGGTCGCGTCAGTCTATCGAGACTCGTTCAGGTTGAACGTTATTTGATTTAAATTTATTCCAAAAGTTGAAGGTAGTCGTTCCAATTAAATCGAATTAATTATAATTAAATGGTGTTTTCGTAAAGGTTATAATCCAGATGAAGCCCGTTTGGCCCTGCGTGCTTGTTTTGGCAATTTGCAAGCTGCAGTTGATTGGATTATTCGTAGACGTGATGAGAAGAAGGAAATTAGGAAACAAGAAGCGGAAGAACATTTCCGCCAAAAATTTCAAAAGAGACTCGGTGTATGCGAGAATGGTCAACCGGTAAGTGTGACAGTTAACTTAGAGTCGGAGGTAAATTATATTAATGAGCTTTTAATTTTGTCAGGTTAATGTTATACTTTGGAGAAACTTGAAGGAAATGGGATATGACGCTACCGTCGCCCGATCTGCCTTGAAAAGAGCTAACAATGATTTGAATGAAGCCATTCAGTATGCTGGTGATACTCAGTTTATTGCCTCGGTCATTGCTGAATTACCAAGCCGAATCCCCCGTCAATCTTCGTCTGTCCAGGGAGAAGTCAACCCGTCCACTTCAGCACAAACTTCGTCACAGCCCTCACCCTCTACCGCCGCAAATCCTCCACCCTCCATGTTTTCGGCATTAGCAGCAGAAGCTGACGAATTTTTCGGTCTGGCGCCGGACTCTATAACTGAGGAACAACTTTTACGTGAGCAGGAAGAGGCCGAGAAATCTCAAAGAGCTTATGACGCTCTGTCTAAGGACATTTGCTCGGAAGCTGATTACATTGACTTGACTCTTTCGGCCGAAACGAATTACTTGAGTCAATATAAAGCTCTTCTCCTTCTTAACTAATTCAATTCGGCAGTAGTTTAACAAAACAAAATGTATAATTACTTCAATATGTCATTGAAGATTTCCTCGAGTTCAAAGTCTTTGAGTCTTTCATATATCTGATCAATAATAAGTCTATTTTGACCAAATCTCGTGATACTAATATGCATGTACTATTTATGAAAAAACCAACCGTGAAATTAGTTTTAGTCCTAGACTAGTAAGTTTTTGAAATTAGAACATCCGACAAAATGGCTCGTGATTTTCGACCCGAATAACAAAATATTTGTCAAAAAAGTTTAGTCTGAAATTACTCCTATATTGTTAGAGAATATTCGTTATCGTCATCCAACTAGTCGTGCTCAATTTTTTATTCGATTTCGATTGACCAATCACAAAATTAAAACCAAGACTCGAGTAATCCGAAGAATATTCTTTCACTTGTACTTTTTATCCGCCTCCATGCAGTCTTCTTTGGTTTTCTCACAGGTCCGTCCACTTGTACGACTTGTTTAGAAAATTGACTACTTTGACCTTCACTCGACAATTCCAAGTCTCCTGTGAACAATACGTTTGTTGTTAAATTAATGTTAGAAGTAAAGTGGAAAAAACCGAGCAATCAATTGATCAAAAAAAATGAATTTATTCACTTTACTTTTCGTTTCAGACTTAACAGCAGTTTTCGTCAATTTTGCTTTCTCATCATCCAGTAATTCTCTTGCTTCATTCAGTGTATTAATTTGTTCCTCTAGCTTCTTTAGTTGACTTCCGGCTTTCTGTAATTCCGACTCGTTTTTACTACGTTCTTCCACCAAAAACTGACTATTACCACTTTCACTTGTCACTCCCAAGTCCCCTATAAATAATAGAAATTTTGTTAAATTAGTTTTAGAGTCGATTAGGCAGAGAAAATAGAAAAGCGATACATTCACTTACTTTCTGTTTCAGACTCATTAGCTATTGTCAATTTTGCTTTCTCCTCCTCCAGTAATGTTCGTGCTTCTTTCAGTTCATTAATTCGTCTCTCAACTTTCTCCAGGTCACTTTTGGCCCTTTGTAGTTCTGACTCATTTTGATTGTATTCTTTGATTAGGGCAGAGATTAATTGAATTTCCTCTGGTTCATGGATTAGCGGTGATTGTGATGGTGACCCATTGCCGTTAAGGTTGCTTTTTTTAATGTGATTGTGGTGAAGGATACCATTTCCGTTAGAACAGGCTGGAAAGAAATTTAATTTATAGGTTTAAACCAGCTTGACACTTAGAAATGATTCACTTGATTGGCATGATCTCATTAGTTGGAAAAACGAACATACAATAGGTATTTTAAGACCTCTGAGCTTAGTCTAAAGGACTACACATTTGTCCCCTTCTTCGTTTAAAATAATCGATAGGTAGAGGTATTGCTTTCCCTTCGGGCCTAGGGAAGGCTCCCCAATCATATTATGCATGTCTGTCATATCAGACTAGTACCCTTTCTTATCTCGAATATCAAGATGTCACTGACTTGAGTCTGATCAAAATCGGAATCGATAAACGACGGAATGAAAATTTCATTAATTTGAATTCGAAGCACTCACCGACTTCATTCATTGAGATATTTTCTTCCTCTTCATGAAGAGTGCTCAGACTACTCTCAGTTCTTATTGTTGTCTCTGGACTAGTAGTCATATTATCCTTAACGGATCTTCGGCGAACTGCCTGGGACAACTCCACTATACTTTTAAAACGAAAGTTTAATGGAATATTAAGGCTTCTGACTGGTGAATTCCCATTAGCAACATCCGTCTCCCATGCTCTCTTTTCTTCCAAAAGTGTCCGAAGTCTATGAAGGGATTCTTTAATACTGAGAACAATCTCCGGTGGTTCATTTCTTCGTATTTTTGACTTTTCTGGACTCCAATTGCTATTATCATATTTGTATTCGTATTCGTTTTCGTATCCGTCGTATTCACAACTTTTGCAATTGTCGTAGTCCGTGAACTTTACACTCTTTCTTTTCATACTGCCGTCGTCGTCCTGCAGCGGTTGATTTTTATCGAAACTGAGCCAATTGTTATTATTTTCTAGTACCTGGTCCTGGCAGTCCATTCCCATTATTGCGCCGTCTTTTCGTTGGAATCACACACCTGGAATATTTTATAGTTGTAGTTCGGGTGATAATGATAAACATACTGAATAAAGATTTATCCATTTATGGCACGGTGGTTGTCAGGATTGACGTATTGCAAATATGTCTTACTGGTACTTTTTTTGTATAATTATAAGGCGGTTTATAACCTTCTACTCCGTACTCACAAGTTGGAAGCTTTCAGTAAACACAGCTATGTACATTTTTCAGAAAAATTAATGCGAAATCTATGGACTCACTGAACGTTCAAATCGTCTCGAGGTGAAGCGATTCCAGTTTTAATATCCCTGTACGCTGCACCGTGCATACTGGACTGAATGACGATACTAATAGCTCCACAGCTTGGATGTATACCAACTCCCAACCTGCAGCTGGGGATTTAAAGAGTTAGCTAAGAGGTTATGAACCACCCTGTACTTTCCTAGCACATGCAAAGATAGCCGAGTGAGTGATGAGAAGTAATATCAGAACCTGACACTTCATCAAGTTAATCGGGAATGGTTCTCAAATTACGATTTACATTTTACAAGAGCACACACTTCAGCTCTCACTTGATTTTCATGTCGCACAAGCATGGCGAAATTCAATGCCAAAAAGGCTAGGTCGATGAAAGCTGGATCCAAGGTCTCTCTCGCCTAGGAAGTGTTAGATTTAACAATATTTATTTTATTTGAGTCTCACTTTGTTTTGTGAGTGCTAATGCAAGTTCGCAGATTTCACTGCCTTGTAACTGTCCAAATAAGTTTTGCGATTGGAAAAATAAAAAATTAGTCAGAATTATTTATAACACATCACATCTGACACCAGCAGTGTCAGAGTGCCGCACTCCACACCACCGTATGTTTAATTCCCATAAGCAATGATGGATGTTGACCTTCATCCAATAAAATTTAATTCTAAATATGCGATCAAGTCAATTTTAAGTCATAACAAATCTGTTAGGAAAATTAACGACGGACAAGAAAACATCCTGCACGGCTTATTTAAATAGGCCACTGATTAACATCTAACCTCACGAGACATACTATGCAGATTTGAAGTATTAGATCATACTTTTAAAAACATCCAAGCTTGCATACGAAGGCATTTAAAGATGAAGAATTTTGCGACCAGACAAAAAAATTCAGTTCATCCGCAAAATTTTTTAAACATTCTCGTCATGCCCTCCCACTCTTATTGTCTTGTGTCGAAGTCCGGAATAAGGTTTCCGTTCTCAATGCATTGTATAAGAATTAAAAAAGGTAATCTTATATGACGATATTACTCCTATATTAAAGCCGAGGATAGTACTTGAATTGTCTAATGAAGATGTCATGACTTTTACGTGCAATGGCAGCCTATGTTGCACAAATTGTTGTTAAAAATCCACCTGGATAATTCGAGTGTCACGAATTTGCTAAAAGTCTTTATGTAAATATCTTACGGAATGTTACAGCTGGCTGTATAAAATTTCAAACCTGGTAAAAAAGCCCGAACTCTGGGAACTGTCGCTTTCTCTGCTCAGAGAATTTGGAGGAGGCACCCATTCTCCAACAATTGTCCAAAATTGCGTGATAATTTACATACAAGTAGCCCTTGAACTGAAAATTAGCCCGAAATCAAAGATTTTGCAAGTTCACTTTCGTGTGAATGTCTTCACAGATAATCGCACACACGTCACAATTGTAAGACGTAGAACAAATTTTCTCGCTGATATTATTCGCAACTATGTCTGAAACACACTTTTGCAGAAAATTTGTCCGAAGCAACTTTTCCCCAGTGAATGTTTCCACAAATACCTTAGTCACACCTGCATTTTTTCGCAGACAGTTTTCGTAACTTTGTCTGAAATGAACGAACAGATTGTAGACCTTCCTCAACTAACTTTTCTTAGAGAGTCGTCGTCGCCTTCTTCGTAGTCTTCGTGGGCGGAATAATATTACTGCTTCCGTAGACATTACGTATTAGCTGATTTGTACGTATTGTAATGATTATTATGCAATATTGTATGAAGTGTGCTCAAGATGAGATGAGATGGCTATAATGATATGGAAATGAATTTTACGGGAGCAATGCCACGTAGGGAAAGGTAAAACTGAAATGTGTGCCTATTGACAGGTTTGCTCTAATTATCTACCTGCTCAAACTATAAATATCCAAAGCAGGGTAAATTTGTCCAATTAGGACTAATGTGAGAACCAGTACGTTACGTCTCTATTATTCAAAGGGTTGTGCGGACAAAAATAAAATAATTAGTTGGGAGAGACCAAAAATTATAACGGTGGATGCAATGCACTTGCCATATTACGAATGATTCACTCACATTTCAACATTAACAGAAGACTCAAAATTCTCAAAGGGTGGATTCTCATTATTACCGTGCAAGTGAAGAGAGACATGAAATCAGTAGAGCGTAGCATGGCGTGAACTCTTTATATTCCATTTCCATACATAAAGTACACTATTAACTCACAAGGTAAGATCACTTCATGAAAAAGCCACGTAAACAGAAAATTTAGCCTATAATGTAGAATGTATCCGAATAGGATCAGAACACCTCTCCGAAAAAGTGAAAGGAGTGCATTCACGTGTATGACCACAGGGGCGTCCGACCTCCTCATTGAACTTCACTCTTGTGAAGTCAAAATTTTTGGAATTCCGTGCAGAATTTTACGAGGAATCCGATTATGCTAACTCAATACATGACCATCATGACAGTAGTTAATTTTTGAAAAAAATGGACACTGGACAGTTGATGTACACATGTTTAACTAACTCTAATGTCTCAGGTTGTGTCATTCGTCCTCCGACAACCGATATCCCGAAAGAAAGTGTCCTGAGCGCAAGAACGACAGATTTGTTAGTAAATTAAATTTTGATTGGCTGCCTCTGAAACATTCTAATACTACCTACTGGAATACTGGCGAGATAACCCTAACATGTCGCGACTGCGACACGGATTCCGAACGTTTTCGGCAGGTTTGAGTGTGACAGGTGAAATGTGTTCCTTGCTGATACTTGGTATTCATGGCTTGTTGCTGATGTGACTTTTTAGTATATCCCTTGTTGCTAAGTATGGAAATGGAATGATGCTTTCAGAGTAAAAAATGTGGAGAGCATTGTCCATTCATTCTGCGCTATATATTGCCCCCGACTTCTTTGTATATGTTGAAATACCAGGAACGCGATGCCTGGGGTAATTAATTGTTTTCGTAACCCCAAATCCTGGCTTTGACTTTTTGTTATTCTAATTGTTAGACTTATGCCTAAACTGGACTACCATGTTTAGTTTCATTTTCTTTAATTAACTTTTAGAAAACATTCCTTGCGTCCATCATTCGTTCCACTCGTAAACTTCAGTTCAACGAGGAAACCGATCGAACGAATTCGACTTGAAACGCAATCATTTAATTTAACGAGGAAACCGATTTTTGTGAAACGTCGAATTGAGCCTTTGAGCGAATTCGACTCGAACCTCGATGAAAGATTTCACATAGTGAAGAGAAGAGCACAACGCACAAGTATAACTTATCTCTGTAGAGAAATAAAATGTTAACTCACAATCAGATCGAGATTTTTTTTATGAAACATTCCAACTAATCACTTCATTTAAGAAATGACAGCGTACCTAATTCGATCAGAAATCAGAAAGTACTTTCATCTTTCGCTCACACAAGTTTAACGTGTTAACGTGTTTCGTTGTAAAATGTGAATGAAAATGGAAAGTAAGCATCAGTTTATTTAAATACAAGACTGCTTATTTGTGAAATGCGTACTTCTAAATCTAATACTTTGTTTGGAGTTTTGGTTCTTTCACAACGTGCATTGACTGACTGAGTGGACCACCACGGGCTGTGTCTATGCTTGAAAATATTTTCCGTGTCACTCTTCGATGTTTTTTAGTGAAGAAAACTTCTGCTTCTGTTGAAAATCGAATCTGCCAATCTTATATGTTGCAGCCAATAAAGAAATCCCATCTCTATAATATTAATTGTACGCAAAGAACAGGATTGATTGTTCCTTTTCTGAACAAAATTTTGACAGTAGTTATTCGGCATATTAATTAGGGCCGAGCTTCCATAAAACTACTTACATATTGTTTTTATTGCTTTATAGTAGCAATAAACTTTTTCCTTTACATTTGTTGTTATATTTTCTGTTGGTTGTCCATTCAAATGATTCCGTGCTAATAATAAAATATTCACAATGTTCATTCTTGTCCCGGGATCTTAATTTCTTGTCTCAGAATACATTCGTGTTCGTGTGTTGGACATTTCGCCTTCCGCGATATCACTCAATTTCTTATCTTTCAGTTTCAGGCGGTATGTATGGGACAACCCATATACACATGGACTGATATGTTTTCATAATTGCTAGTCTTTATGCTTGAGTACTCGTCCGTCTGCATCCAGACCAGGCGGTATGCATACGTGATGCGATGGTCTGTTTGTATATGGACCGGATTTCGATATGGGCTGCAACATATACACATAACGTGCCTAGCCTATTAATACGTTTTTTTTAGAAAATGACACTTGAGTAAAGAAACTGATACTACAAAATCCGTCATATTTATGTTTACTCTACTTATTTATTTGGGCCGAAACGCATCTATTCATCATTGTGTTGAGGTATACTTTTATTTACAGATCTACCAATTCATTCTAATTGGTTAATATTTTAAAGAAAAACGTGTCCACCTTTTGCCCCCGGTTGAAGACGTACTTGTGAAGTGTTTGACTGTGCCAAACAGATGTCACGAATCATTTTCTTGCGTTCAAACGAATACTGTCGAATTTCTCAACTGCGTTAGACGATGGTGTTGGTCATGACATTACTTTCATGCACTTCACGTTAAGACGAAGTCAGACGACAGATCATTAACGCACAGTACTCAATACGAGAGTAATAGTAATATTATTTCATGTTTATTTCGAGCTTCGTTTTTTGCCAAAGGGGGTTAGTCTTCTGATTGATAGATTGAAATGGGTTGACTTTGTTTGACTACATCAATTTATTTTGTTTAGTCAATGTTTTGATGCCTTGAAAGCCCTTTCCGTGTCAGTCATCAATGGAGGGACGCAAACGGAAATCGATTTTTAGAGCGTGTGGAATACGGGTCTGTTTCCGAGGACTGTTGTTTAATGTTACGTTTTTTCTCATTACATTTACACACTCATTCGCACGCACGGTTAAAATCTAACTGGACTTTCTGGAATATCAAACACGCACATAATGGAGGGAGTCCACAATTCGGATGAGTAATGAAAACTTAAAATTTTCATTCTAAATAGTCCACTTTTCGGATCTTCAGACCGGCCAGAGATCATCTAACGTTTGCAATGAGGAAATGTGCTTCCTATCTATCAGTCCGCTCTGAAAAACTTACTTCGTAATGTTGGGGTTCAGTTGCTCAGTGAGACATGGTTCAATAGTTGGTAGAGTATTGTTTCGTATACTAAGAATTAATAAACCACGAGGTCATTATCTTCGAAAATTAAATCCTGTGGAACTTATCACAGCAGCAAAATCACAATTTATTTAAAACGATAATCACTGACCTTACATCAACGTTAGCTTTTCGACCTCAGTACCCGTTGTAAAAAATTCCTTTTTACAATTTTTCACATTTCATAGTTGAGGGTTAAAAAAAATATTTACTAAAAAATATTTATAGACTACCCAACCAGGAACGTCTGTGTAATAGACAGGTTCATATCACTGAAGTATCTTTAAGTAACAAACTTCTAGTAACAAAACTGAAAGTGCAAATGTCAGTATATTCTTGTCCTTGTTAAGTATATTACATTTATCTAGATAATTAAGTATTTTGTTTGAGTTCTTAATTTCTTCTGTTCCCGCGAGAAAGTTGCCAGTTCCATCGTTAATTTTCTCTTGCTGAAATTAACTTTTTTATGTAATCTGCAAGACTTGAATCTTAAGAATGTTATTTACGGCAGCGTTAAACCTACTACAATTAGAATTCTGTTCGGGTTCTCTAAACAGATCAAATAACTTGAACCTTTCAAAAATATTTCACGATTAACATTGACAATAAAGAATTTTATTTTGGTAACATTTCATAAAGCAAAATTACAAGATATACAGGTAAGATATTTAAGATCATAATTTTTAAAGAAAGCAGTTGTAGTAGTAGACTTGTAGTTGCAAGATGACTGGTGACTTCTTTCAGTTTCAGGTACATCAGACGGACTCCTGTAAATTAAAATCAAAATGGCCAACCCACAGCGAATCGCCAAAATAGACGAGATAAGATACGTTCTTATCCACAGAACAAGTAATTCACTAACATACTGCATACACATGAGGACAAGTTTCGTTTGAAGGATTATATTTTCAATTAATGACAAAAATGTTTACCCTGTAATTGCGGCCAATGGGCAAAAGTGAGCACAATTCAACGAGGAGTGTTTCATAATGCGGAACCGATTGGATCTAATCAACGAGTAGGAGCGTCCTCCGCCTTAAGGTTGGATTTGGTCTCTCAAATCTTCGCTTCTGTTGAATTCGAAATTATTTTCCTACGAATGCTATCAATTTAAATACTTTTTTTAGTATTACATTTTAAAAGTTAAAAATATACTCACATTGCATAAGACTCTAGTCGTCTCTTTGGTCATCCGAAATTTCCAGGAAGACATTTGAGCCAAGGTCCAGTTTTCTTCCCTTCGACGCTCTACCACTCTATAATTGCGGCCAATGAGCACAAGAGAGCACAATTCAACGAGGAATGTTTCATAATGCGGAACCGATTGGCCCTAATCAACGAGTAGGAGCGTCCTCCGCCTTAAGGTTGGATTTGGTCCCTCAAAATTTCGCTTCCACAGAGAAAAGAGATCCTTGGTCTTTGCTTCGCTTCTGTTGAATTCGAAATTATTTTCTTACGAATTCTTTAAATTTGAATATTTTTTTTAGTATTACATTATAAAAGTTAAAAATATACTCACATTGCATAAGACTCTACTCGTCTCTTCGGTCATCCGAAATTTTCAGGAAGACATTTGAGCCAAGGTCCAATTTTCTTCTCTTCAACGCTCTACCACTCTATAATTGCGGCCAATGGGCACCAGAGAGCACAATTCAACGAGGAATGTTTCATAATGCGGAACCGATTGGCCCTAATCAACGAGTAGGAGCGTCCTCCGCCTTAAGGTTGGATTTGGTCCCTCAAATCTTCGCTTCCAGAGAAAATAGATCCTTTGAATTCGAAATTATTTTCTTACGAATTCTTTTAATTTGAATAATTTTTTTTAGTATTACATTATAAAAGTTAAAAATATACTCACATTGCATAAGTCACGAAAATTCCCTCAACAGCAGATGTGGTCCGGTCGTCTCTGGTCATCTCTCCAGTCATCCGACTTTTCCAGGAAGACATTTATCCAAATTGTAATGTATAATCTGTGTCAGCGCAAAATTATTTGAATGCACACGAGCGTGTAAAACATAACGCCCAACAACGAAACTTGTCCTCTGAAGAAGTATTTGTACCAGTCAAAAATTCTAGCATTTAATACACCATAGCCGATATTGCATTGTATAAAATATCATGAACATAATGTGCCTTACTGACTTACTTGGAAAAGGAAAAGATTGAAGTCATATAACACAGCAGATATTCGGAGAATCTTACCAGATACGTCGTGAATTCTGAAACCCGGAACAATTCAGCGCACAAGAAATCGTGACAAAAATATTCTTCAATCTCCGAAATTGTATTGACAAAAATATAGTGGAGTCTACTTATTGCGAAAGGCGGAACGACTGAGCTATACAATGGTCCTTGGTGTGTGTGTGTGTGTGTGTGTCTGTGTGTCTGTCTGTCGCCACTCTAGTTTTCACAGTTTTTGCCCGATACACATCAAACTTAGCATGCATGACCCTTGGGCCATAGCTCCAGTTAAGTTCGTTAGTCAACCTGATCGGACCACTACCAGGGGTACTTTGCTATATAAACTTGGTCAACAGACACCCTTATCTAAAGTAATTCTTACGAAGCTCATGTGTTTCTG
>JAQFYE010002588.1:0-17577 GCA_034694305.1 Protaphorura glebata
CCCGGTGTGCAAACCGGCGGGCAACGAGGATCAACTTGCCCCGGGTAACAAAGTGGCTCACGTGTGGTTGGGGGCTGAGTTCGAGGTGGGAGTGTTGTTGGTGGCCTTGTTGTTGTCGGTTGTGGGCAACGATAATCAGTAGAACCCGTTGTGCAAACCGGCGGGCAACGAGGATCAACTTGACCAGGGTAACATAGAGGCGCTCGTGTCGTAGGAGGTTGGGTTCTTGGTGGCAACGTTGTGGTATACCTTGTCGTCGGTTGAGTTGGGCGAGGACATCTAGGATCATTCGAACCGGGATAACATCTGAATAGTGTGGTCTGGGCTGGTGTGTATCCCCCAGGTTGGATATCCTCTTCTGATTCCTGAGGTATTGTTGGAGGTCTAGTTGTTGTTGGCTGAGGGCAGCGCCGATCTGTAGAACCCGATGAGCAGACGGGTGGACATCTGGGGTCAACCTGGCCAGGATAACACAATGGCTCCCGAGTTGTAGGTGGCTGAGTGCGAGGTGGCTGTGTTGTTGGTTGAGGGCAACGATAATCTGTAGAACCAGGTGAACAAACAGGTGGACAGCGTGGATCAACCTGTCCGGGATAGCATAGTGGTGCTCGCGTAGTTGGAGGGCGAGTGCCAGGAGGTAATGTCGTCGGTGGTTGAGTTACTTGCGGGCATCTTGGATCAAATGATCCAGGATAACATACTGGAGGTCTTGTCTGGGGCGGTTCAGTTCTGGGAGGGGAAGTTGTCGTAGGTCTTGTTGGTTGCTGACATCTTGGATCAGGTGGTGATCCAGGTGTGCAAACTGGCGGACATCTTGGATCAATTTGGCCAGGGTAGCAAAGCGGTTCTCTGGTTGGTGGTTGTATTGTGGTGGGTCTTTCTTGTTGCTGACATCTTGAGTCGGGCGGAGATCCTGGTGCACATACTGGTGGACACCTTGGATCAATTTGCCCCGGGTAACATAGCGGAGCTCGTGTTGTTGGCTGTGTTCGGGGAGGTTGCGTATACCTCGTTGTAGGCTCGGTTGGTTGCGGACATCTGGGATCATTAGAACCCGGGTAGCATCTGAATTGTGTGGTCGGTGCTGGTGTATACCCTCCGGGTTGTATGTCCTCTTCTGATTCCTGCGCTGTTGGACATCTTGGATCTGTTGATCCCGGGTAGCAGACTGGTTTTCTTGTTGTTTGCTCGGTTGTGGGCTGTGGACATCCTGGAGCCGATGATCCTGGTCTACAGTCCGGCTTCTTCTTGTCCGGCAATAGAGCTCCAGAATTTGAGAGACAAGTTTCCTCACAAACATCTCGGCATAACTGTTTAATTTGTACATGCCATTAGTGAAGTGACTTTTTGGTGTTTAACCGCTTTAATGGAAACATACCTCAATATTACAAGTTAAGTGAACGTTGTCGCTGTCAGGAAACTTAAACGCTGTCATATTTGTGTATGCTATCGTTGTGGCTCCCACGCCTTGAGTTTCATATGTCTTTCTCCAGTTACCAATCAACTTCTTCTTTCTTCAAATTACAAAAGAATTTAACTATAAGAGCACATAGTTTTCCAATGCCTCAATAGTCATTTTTGAAGGAAAACGTTACATTGAGATACAAAATAAGAGTAGTGGAAAGTTCAGAAGTCAATTCTGATTTCTGAGTAAGCTAAAAAAAATTATTGTTGCTGCCAATGAATTGCGGCCGGTCTAGTGAAATAAAATACACCGGATGAAATGACTTATGACATATTTTAAGACTTTACTTAGGGCAGCCATCGTAGTCTGTGAGTTGAACCTTTGATATGTTTTGATCATCAAAATTTTCAGTCTCGAAAGCCCAACAGTCTTTTACACTGATGTCGTATTGTTTTTCTTCATCTTTTAAATAAATAAGGATGGTGAGTTCTTCTCCTATCGCGACTTGTCCTCCGATCGGAACCGTCTACAATTTACACGTTTATGAGTTACAGAAAGAAATTTTCAATAGCTTCGAAGGTGCAGTCCATTTTTTTTACATTGGGAAAAGTTCCTTTCTGGATGTCCATCCAACAGTCTAGAGATGATGATCCCGCAATTGGGTGATGTGTGACATCCAACATGCCGACTGTCAACGGTTTGAACACCACCATTTTCCCTTGCTTCAAACATCCTTCACAATGATCACAAGAAATTTTTCTTGCCGTGTCCCAGATTTCCTTAACACATTATTTATGGTGATGACGATTAAGAAAATGAATTATATTATTGACGTGTAAGAAATTATGTGAAATTACCTGTACGGATTCATCCATTTGAAAGATGAGAACATTGCTAACTGTTTTTCCTCCACTATTCTCTGAACCGCACTGATCATTAGGCACAACAAATGTGAGTTCCTGAGATCCACTGTTCGCCTCGACGTATCTTCATTGGACAAAGTGACAAAATTATCTAATGACATAATTTCATAATTTTTGTTGTATAATTACAACAGAAACTGTCAATGAATTACTGAATGGAACTAAACTTTTGCAATAGGATTTTCACATCTATTTTAGAATTTACGTCTTACAATTTTTTACTCTTTCTTTTGTGAAATTGGATTTCGCTTTTCCAACCTTCGCTCATTTCACTTTTTCTGGAATTTTTGTAAACTTTCTCGAGCTTCATCTGCAGCAGGAAATTCATTACCCCAAAAATTTTGTCGAGGAAAGGAGCATAAGTAAAGGAGAATATTCCCCCATAATGCAGTAACTGAGAGTACGGAACTTAATTTTTAACATTGTAAAGAATATCTGGATTAACAGACTTTTTTGTTAGTCGCAATTATTTCTGTATGAGATTCTCACCGGCATTTTTTCTCGGAGAAGTGACCTTTACTGTAAATGACACCGTTGAATGGACCATCAAAATCTACGGAGACGATTAGACCAGCTTTAGTACATCGAACATCCATTTTTTCAATGCGCACATGATGAGCACCGCCGCCGCTGGCGCTGTGGCCGCTGGCGCTGTGGACCGGAATCCGGTCACCAAATCTTGGAGTTTGACGTCTGGAAACACCTCTATCATTGTTAGCTGTCACACTGCAAAACTATAAAATTTCAATATTAGTAAAGTTGATCAACGTGAAACAAGATGCAAAACTACGTTTCGAGAAAGTTTTACTTTTGAAAATTTCTGACACATCATTTAGAACTTAATTATTTTATAGTAAACATTTAATTTCTCTACTATTAAATTATGACCGATTTAATGTGACTTGGACAAATAATTAATCTATACAGGCGTACTCATTTAAATAAACATATTAAGTTAATCTCCCTTTCCCTTAAAGACATACATTTTAGAGGACAACAATGCTATTACTCAATTCTAGCCATTTCTGCGTGACCTTGATGTCCGCTTGAAGATTAATCGAGAGGTTAACATATTCGCTTAATGCAAATCTGAGCCAACCCGGACGGCTGGCAAGATACTTTTGTTCTAATAATTTATTCTGGTATGACAAAATATGCTATCTTTTCTCACTGCATGTGGCTACACCTTCAATTCCAATTTGTGGATGAAAGTGATTAAAATACTCTAACTAATTAAAACTCTCTTAATGTACCACATCAAAAATATGTTCAGGCTATCAGATTGCGCGTTCTCAATGCTCACATTATCTACGGTAAATAGTTCGACTTCGTAACTTCTGTTTTTAAGACTTTTCCTTCCTTGATCGAATGACAGTGCTTTATAAATTCTACTTGAATCCATTGTTCAAATAAACTGAAAGGAGATTACAGATATCCCTGATGCACTAGACTGTGCAGATTAAAAAAAGCCGAATGTACGGAAAAATTAATTTGGCCGTTTGACTAACTCCGCGTTGGCACTCCGAATTGGATTAGTTCAGAATTTCCAGACTATCATTTTAACAAACACTTACTTTATTGTGCGCGGCTAAGTAGTACTGAGGATAGGGTTTAGATATTTTACTGATGACGAAACTACTTTCCAGTAAAACCCTTAAAGATTCGAAAACTAACCAGGTCACCTTGGCATGACAGTATGACCTATTCATCTGCGGAAAATATTTTCGCAGACCACTACTAGAAGTTTTTGAAACAACATAATCTGCGTTGCATACATAGATTCTAGTGCAACCCCCACAAAAGTGCCAATGTACGTTAGGAATAGCATAGCGTGATGCGGAATCAGAAAATAAAGTTAACTTGATGACGAAAACAACAGATTCATGACAAGAACACAAGTGAAATCATTGAATGTTTTAGCCTGACCCATACATTTTATATAAATGTGGTTTTCTTATGAGTTCTTTACTTCAGATTTTAGACCAGTATTTATTTATACTCATGACGAAGACGAGTTCTGGTGGTCCCAACCAGAAACTGTTCAATTGGGATTACTAAGAGGACGACCAATGAGTAAAATCGTCGAAATGAATATTATTGTCCAAAATGACCCAGACATTATGTCCTGAATGCACAGATTGCCTGTAATTTAGTACGATAGTTTATGACTAACATATTGATAATTCTACAATACATGGTAACACACTTTCCTTTGCAAATTTGACCCACAATCTGAAGAATGGAGAAAATGTATATATGAAGAAAAAAAAAGATGAATGGGAAAACGCAGCGGCCTAGTAATGGCATAACAAAATCCTGGTAAAACATAACGTTACATCGGGTTACGTAAGACACACCTGAAGTAGGATTTTATTCATCACGGACACAACTACAGGTTCAGTTTCCATTTCATCCTAACAACAAGATGATGATGGAGACGCACACATATGTATAATTTCATAAGTGCCTGTTCATGTCATGAGTCAGACAAATTACTAATAAAAACAATTAGCTATACACAACAAGGTACTGAATAAAAGCAATGAATTACGCAAAGTTAATGTACATTCATTATTTAAGATTTTCAACTGGGAATCAACTTTACCAGCTGGTACTCGTTTTCGCTACTATCAGGTTTAATTTATTACTTTGAGATTAATTAAATACTTCTCAATATATTCAACATTTATGCTAGTAACATTTAATATGTGCTACTTTTCACTGGGTACAACTAAAAATAGAACAAGCTAAGAATCCGTGCGTAGGTCCGTCCATTATCATCTTTTCTAAATTGGTCATTCTAAAATATCTAAAATTACCAAAATATAATGCAAAAATGTTTCTTGCATGAATATGTGTAAGACGAGTACAGTTTTTGCTGAGTAGGTGTGTCCGGCAGGATTTAATTACAAACAGATAAGATTTAACGTGGGTGAAATCGACGGGAGATCCGTAGATTGTAAAATTATATTTTTCTGGAATAATGGGAAGGTCTTTTCAGATTGCTTACTAGTTAAGTTTAGTACTCGCTTTGGGATTTGATCCGAAAATTTTGTGATTCAAATGAGATAAAATTTTCTTTCCTGAGTAGAGCGAACGGAATTTAAAGTTCATGATTTATTCCTAAAGTGAGTTGATTCCATTGTTTGGGCAAGATTCTAAGTTTCCTATAAAATGTTATACAGGTTGTTTCATTTTTGAAGTTACAGATAAAATAAACCGATGAAATGTTTAATGTAGACTTTTGTTAATGCACTAATACACACACAATCATAAATTAGGAAACTGTGCGATAGAAATTGTGAGACAAAGAAGTTAAACCAGTCATTGGTCATTGGCAATTTGCACCAGAATATTTAGTCATTTTTCTATAAGTCTATTTTCTATGTATTTGTGTAGGAATGCATTTTCTCTGGAAAGATTAAATTTGTTATGTGGTGCAATACAGTATGTCCTTTAGTCCTTTTAAGGGTTATACTATCATCTCAAAAATTAATGATGAATCTACATTAGGCGTATTCCAGAGGAGTCAAAAGGAAGCACGTAGTGCTAACTGCTAACCAGTGTGTGAATTTGTAATTTTTGTAATTTACTAAACTAAAACACCCTTCACATGGATTTGAGGTCTTCCAGACTTTAAAAGACTTTGAAAGTGTTTAATTCTGATCCAATGATTTTGATACTCGGTTTAATTGGGACAAGTTTAGGTCACAGTGAAACTAAAATTTTGGTCTATTAAAGTTCAGGCATCAGAAACAAAACCGGTAGTTCACTTACCAAATGCAATACTATACAGACGATTAGGGAATACTTCCCCATGGCGGAGCTGGCCCTCAGGCTCGGTTATCTGTGAATCAATAAAATTTTCAGCGTCATTATCATTCGCATAAGAAAAGACTCATATCTTTAACCAAGGGCTCTGTGTTGTCCATAGATATACGCTTGATCAAATATCAAAATTATGCCATTCTTACATTAGCCATTCTACTTAATTGTATGAAGAAGTGTCGGGACAAACACGTTAATAAAGAATCGAATCAAATCAAATCACGAAAATACGAAATTGTCGCAAGGGGAATAACGTTTTCGCTTTAATATAATTATGCGTATAACTATATAGCTACGAAATATGGCTAGGCAAATTACTGCACCGAAGTAGCTAGAATTTGCGCGCAACAAAAAGAACGAGGATTAGAACTGGAATAGCAGCTGTAATACTTATATTTTTAGAGCTGGTAATTATTGAATCGGTTGCCTCTATTATTTTGGACGTAACCTTACCAGGAAATGCCAAACGCCTTTCATATAATTACGAGAACAACTCGCGAAAGGTAATTTAATAGATCTATTTAATTGTATTTAAGTAGGATCTGGAAAGCTAAAGAAACCTTGTTTCTGCTCATCTGACTGAACATACATACTTATTCGGATTATAGACGTCAGTCCGTCACTATTTATTCCATCGTGTCATTTGGAGAAAGCATTACAGTATCAAGTGGAAATGATCAAGTAAAGTCAGAAGTCTATGGCCTAGCATCAGACTTTTATGGTAATTTCTCTACTAGTGTATGCGCGTTACTTGTTAGTCATTCCTTTTTAATTTGTTAAACTTTTTTAAGAACAAACTTAAAACTTGAAACTTTATCTTTGATCAAACTGGGTCAGTTCGCTTACTACATACTTTCTATCTACTTTTCTCAGCATTGATGTCGGGTACACTGACTGGACAAGCTGCGAATTGACTCCCAGATGAATAAGGATGCTGAAGAGGCCGGAGATCCGGTAATTTATCGATGAAAACATGTCCTGAGCGTTAAGAATAAAAAAAGTTCTCCAATTCTATATTTGTCATAATTATCTAAATCGTTACGCATAGATTGCTTGGCCATAATGAAAAGTTTGCCGTCCGTCACTAGTAAAAAATACTAATATCTGCTGTTTGCTACGTAGCAATTAACATACACAAAATCATCGTTAGTGTGCCATTCCGTTGAAGCTGTAAGAACGTTTTTGAGTTAATCGGAGTGCAGAAATGTGTCAATCCGGGATTTGTAATTTATTCAATATCGTGACCAATGTCACATAATTGAGTTGCGTATGTTATTGCTGCTGTTCTATACTGAAAACTGAGCAAAGCCGTTCTATTATTATTTCATACATATAATTGTCGTTATACCTAATTATGACGACTGAATTCGCCAGCCCGCGCGCCCGTCAAGATGACTTGTAATTTTAATTTTATCTTACGAGTAAACGAACACGGGATTGCTTAATAATGAGTAGTAAGAGCTGGTTCTTATAGTGCGTCGGTTTTAGTTTGTCCATAAAATTGGAACTTAATTGAAAGCGCAGTGGATTCATACGACTTTGTACAAAATATTCCGCATATTTGACAAAAATATCTGCTGTTCTGACCTTGCGACTTCTACTTATCCAGAATATCCAACAACCGAAGTTCTGTATGCATGCACGTTTTTAAAAATGTGAGTATTTTCTGTGGGTTTACTATCGCTTTCTTAGACCCTTACGCTTAATGTTTTCCTAGCAAATCATGTTTGTGCATTTTCAGAGGAAGGTCTGACTGTAATTGTGCAAAAAGAATTTTGCCGACCAAACCTTCAATTACAGATTAATCTAAATTTTACCGTCGAGCATCCCTTTTCGCATGCATGTTAGAGTGAACAGAAGAAATAAAACAAATAATCTGGATTTATTTAATGCAGATTCGTAAGTGCCGAATATTTTAGAATCACGGTACACGCAGAAAGAAGACATCTAACCGACCGAAGAAAGTTTGTTGGCGAATAGAAAGACAGAGAAAAATGTTGAACCAAAGAAAACTTGTGAAAAGTGTGAACGTACTAAGAAACACGTGTTCTAAGAACCTGGAGTGTGTTTGAACCTACAAGACAGAAATTGCTTAGAATCATTAACACGTTGAAAGTAGTAGCTGGAAATATGGAATTAGTTTATCTTCGAATTAATTGCAAACTTGGGGCAGTAAATGTCTCAGGTCAGTCTTTGCACACGTTTTAACTTAGACGTTAAAAGTCGGAAGGCAAATCGGATAGTTCTGAATTAATTTCTGTGAGCGGGCATCCATAAGAAATACCTGCTTTCGGATAAGTCCTGATAACAAAAGTTTGATGGTCAATATTACTCAGTCGTTGTACGGATTTTAAATCCAACATAAATCTACGAATAAAATTTAATTTTTAGTTAAACCCAAACTACTGATACTTTTCACTTTCACACATTCGCATTATTGTTAAGAAATTAGTTACACAGCTCGCAGTTCCTGGGGAGAAAATGAATAATCACAGTCTTAAGTGGTCATTACTGTCACTTCATGTAATCATTTCCATTTTGGAACGGATACCGGTCGCTTATGTTCCGTTTCTTAAGGTATAGTCGTTACATGGAAAGGACAACAGAAATTTATAGCAACATTCTCAAACTGCCAGTAACCGCAAAGCCTGTCAGAGTTGATATTTCGCCAACAACTTCCAAAATAGGTGATAAAACTACAGATTTCCAGAGGATCATTAAAAAGTGAAGGCTAAAATTAATATATTGCTGCATCTAAGGGCTTCTACAAGTCGAATGTGTCCGGAATGTATGACGCTCAATAAGTAGCAATGAAAGGGATAGTTGTTTTAGACTATAATTTGGTGTAGTAAAACCTTCTCGACTTAATTGTGCTCTTCATGTTCCAAATAAGAGCTAATAAAAAATTAACATAAATTCAAATGATACGATTAGATAAGAACAATTGTGGAAC
Organism: Protaphorura glebata; assembly: GCA_034694305.1. Lineage (NCBI taxonomy): Eukaryota > Metazoa > Arthropoda > Collembola > Poduromorpha > Onychiuridae > Protaphorura > Protaphorura glebata. Next base: position 9,110 of record JAQFYE010002588.1, read on the forward strand.
AAACAACGTTTATAAAGGAGGATCCGACGTTCGACATATTCGTCACCTCAGAATGAAATAATTAATTAGTTCTTCCTTTCTCCTTCACAACGAGCGCAAGGCCGAACTCTTTTAGAGTCACCATTAGGGATGAATGTAAGTACGATCGAATTACTCATCTAATGTTTGGGAAAGCCAAAAAGTTGATTTTTGCAATTGAAAGCGCGGCACCTAAAGATAAATATTATTTTGTAAGGACGGGATTTCTTTATTTTACCGCTAAAGGAAATTCCGGTTAGACTCAATCAGGCAATCGGTCAAGAAATTGAAGTAACAACAATGAGATGTTTACAAGCAAAGAATAGTGTGAAGAGGTTTTATAATATGGACACGCTACACAAGGTGGGCGTAAGCCGCGCGTTTAGATTTGAGATTCATGTCCAATATTTCACACCTCCTTAAACTTAAGACTCAAAACAAATATTTATCAGAAATAAGTACTCGTCACTGAACGCTAACAACAAATTTGGATAGATACACACGCCTTTCTTCGTGATCTTCAGATTCGATTTCGATCGACCTAATTTCTCACAAAATATTCATTGTACTCACAAAGACAATCACCACGACATTTGAAATTAATCGTTATTTTAGATTAAATCGACCCATTGTCAATCCTGAGGCTGTAAAGTTATCTTACGCAAATCAACGAAATAGTACGTTTATTTACTGTTCCGCCAATCCAATTTCTAAAAAATTATAACTTAGTTGCCGAAATTATTTTAGGATAACTGGATGAAAGTTCTCAAAGACGGACAGCTCAAACACGAATAAAATCATTTGCTCTCAAAAATATATCGAACTCTTGGGGAATGCACCGGTAATCTGAAATCGTGAAAATAGGCTTGGGAGTATTCGCTTAGCCTTAAAATGTCGACGCAAGCACTTGTCCAAGTATCAAAAATAAGGTAATAAGGCAATTATAGCACAAGCACTGGCTAATTGCTTCGCAGAAAGTATTAAAAAAAGAATTAAAAATTATTACGTACAAACCTGACTTATGTCCACATAAATATCCAAAATCCAATAAAATTAAGGAGACACTACACAGTCTGAACAAAGGTTTTTCTTTTCAAAAAAAACTAAAGTCAGCCGAACACTTGTTTGTCCTCTTGGTCGGCCTCACTCTCACGTAAAAATAACTGATGAGGCACTACAGAAGACGATTGACAATAAGATAATGAAAAAAGAAGAACAAGAGAGGACGATGAAGGAATACAACAGATCAGTAAGAGTGTCCAAAGACCAAAAACAAGATGACCATCATGTCCATCTTCTTTTAAGCGAGGGTCTCAAGAAGAATCATCTTCGATCCCATCCATACATATTCATCATGGAAGCAAAGGATGCGGAGGTAACGTTAAAGGCCCAAATAATCAACCAAACCTACCCAGCATTAGTACTTTCAATCTTAATGTCCGTATGGACACCTCTTGACTGCAGGCAGACAAATTCAACAAAAATCCAGGTGAAGGTGTCCAACTACACCGTAATTATAACAACTTCTTCATCCTCTATAGTACAGATGAGTTAGTTGTCCATTATTGCCTACGATTTGGTTTCACTCATTTAGTCGACCCCTAGCAGCACCCTGGGAGACAAGATACGGACACAAATTAAGATTAAAGATCTTTGACAGGTACACGTAACGTCTGGGAGTAAAGGCTAAAGAATCCCCAAAAGCAACAAAATGCAATCTAGCCGCTATGATATGAGGAATCCTCATCTTAATAAATGTAATAATATGAACATGCACGCAAACCCATCAATTGTTTTGTACCTGACGACAATTAGACAGACGTAAGATTCTGGTTTCAATTTGACTCTTAAAAAATGAGATAACTTGTCCACCTTCACACTTTTTTGAGTATTTATTTATACGTCCACGCTTTTGTCAACGGCATGGTATGTATGGAGCAACTTAAATAATCATTGCATATAATTTCTCATAATTCGTGATTCATTAGAGTCTCACCTTTCTTTTTTTCAATTTTTTTAATCCCCCATCATGCACCTAAGTTGGAAATTGCAATCTCCCGGAGTGACTTGATTGCTTACGATTAGTAATGATCCACGTCCTGAAAGTTGTATGCAGTACGAAGGTCCATTCATAAAATTATTTATTTGTTTAATTTCCAATTGAATATTTGGAATTATTTGTGCATTGGAATCAAATCGAAATTGCACATCCATTTGAGTCGTGCCTCTCATCACAATGATCGTGACGGATAGTTGACAGACGAGTGACCAACAAATTTTTAATTCTTATTATTGGTGAAATAAATAAGCTTAAATTTAATATAATGTGAATGTGGTGAAAGGTTTTAAAAAGAGCTAACTTCACCATGGAACGATACAATATTGATTATAATTTTCAAGAATGAAACTGAAAGGATTGCATTCGGTGACCTTTGTGATAATTAGACAGACGGTATGGATTTGGCTTGACTGTCGTCTTCTTAATGTCCGATATGAATATATTATTGCATTTCGCATTTTTTTGCATTACATACATGCATGGTCACTCACTCACAGTGAGAACTTAAGGCCTCATGTGGCGTGAAATCGTATTTATTTTATTCTATTCATCTTACGTATGCATTATCAGCCAATATGCCAAATCTCAACAAACAATGCAGTTCCTTTTGTCTCCTTGTCTGTAAAATTTACGTCTAAAGGGTTGGTTCGATTGGCGTACGGGGTAACGTACGGAGTAACGTACGCCGCACGCATTAACAGACAGTTACACAACGAAAGTGCTAATCAATGGGACATACAGTATTTTATTTGAATACAAGAATTAAAACATTAGCATTTGTGTACAGACAACCTGCGTGCTCACGAACGTTGTACTTAGGACGCAGGACACAGAAATTAGGACATGAGATGAGATGAATATGAGTGAAAATGAAAATTAAAAAGAGTTCTTAGTTCATATATTATGCAGGTTGTAAGTATCATGTGGAACCCTTCCCATGCAATCCCAATTTACAAATGAATGACTTTTTTCTGCAATTAGAGTATGGTGGCTGGGATATTACAACGGACAGTATTCGGATGTCATATTGAGATAAGTATGATGAGAAATGCACTGAGATATGTCAGTCACAAATATGATACGCAAATTTTAGCACATCGTCCGAAATGAACTCAAATATTCTTAAAATTATAAAAACCGAGGTTCAACAAAGAACCAGGTGGATCCATCTAGGCAAGCGAAAAAGAAGAGAAGTCCTTTCATTGAAACGACCGGGGTATATTGAAAGGAAGGATGGTCGGATGGACAGACAGAATCCTTGGGTCATGGATTCCTCCCGTTCATATTCCACCGAAACTACAACTAATGTTGTTTTTTATAATCGAGCTCAAGACACATAGTATGCAGCAGCATTTTCGTTGATTGTATTAATGAATTGTTGACCCGGGAAGCCATCTGAATAAAACTGATGAAACACCAAGAATTGACGAATCCTTAACTTTTCTTGTCAATTTCTATTTTTGCATCTTAAAACTGTTCGTTGTGAGTGGAATGAAATGAACGGTAAACGCGTAAACATTAGCTACACTTATGCAGTATGGCAAATGATAGTAATAGTTTTCTCGTATGGGTGACGCATTGTTTACGACCATCCCTGTTAATTACTATTATTAGACCGTTGATTGAAAGACAAGTTCTGTCTCAACAATTAAGACTCAAGAATACATGTCTGGCCAGTTGTTATTGGCGCGGCGCGGTGTTTGTAAACGCGCAAATTGAAAATTCACCATTAGTGTCTGTGATCCCTGCTTAACACTAGACATTACCGTATGTACAACAACGTTGAGGTTTTGAATTGGAATGGATAAGGTGCAAATTCAATTTTTCATTCATTCATTTTTGTTTTGTTGTGTTTAGAAAAGATGTAAATTTGTTATGTATAAATTGTATAATAAGTGTCAGTTGAGTTAAGAGAGGTTGTAAGTTGTCAGGCCCATTCATGTACTATTGTGTCGTGTGTTAGGGTTTGTCATATGAAGGCAAAGTTTATTTACTATTATTATGTTACATTATTGCAGCATTAGTTTAAAAAGAATTACAGAATTTGCTGGCACTTGGTTACAAAAATCTTTATTTATGAACCAAGGGATTTTATATTAATAACTATATAATACACATGTTTTTCGTGATGTTTGACTTCATGAGATATGTTCATGTAATCAATAACGCAAAGACTTGACAGCTGTCGTTTTTATGGTGGAAATATTTCTTCAGATATACACAAGAAAAGCATGTAGTAATTACAGCTTCCAAGACTCCCGGATGTGGACTGACCCAGTAATCTGTCAAGTGAAAGCGTCGTGCAACCTTCGTCCTTTTGCCACTTTTGGTTATATTTTGACCGCTTCTTTAGTTAATCCTAAAATATTATTTAAACCCTGGAAGGTGCCCAAGAGAAATCACCCCTTAGCAGTGGTTATTGAAATTATAAACATAATATGTACTTTAACATAATTCAAGAAGTTAAACGAATATCACTGGATTTGAAAGACCCAGTGAAATTCAATTTGGGCTTTTTATTCAAAATAATACACGCATTGATGGACATTCAGTTAGGCCTTATCTCTTATTTATCGTACGAGGAACGGCTTAGAATTTCAGCCACTGAAATCTTCCCGATAGAATATTAAGGGAGAATCATCCAATGGAGAAAAACCTCTTTAAAACAATCATCACGCCTGCCCGATGTTATGAACTCTAACCATAGCCACGCACGCGGTAAGACCTGTATTGCATGTACCACTGTATTACAACGGACTGACAGTTTATTTGCATAGTTATGTTTATAAATTTATTAGTGATCACTGGTGTCGATCGGCCAACTCTTCTCCATTATTGCTGATTATTAGCATCTCATTGCCATTGGATTGTTTGAAGATTTGTGAAATTTCCTCTTTTGGCTTAGAAATATTGTTTTCATAATTATAATCAGTTTGTCTTTAATTCATTCAAAACTAATTATCATCTGCCTGCAAAGGCCTTACAAAGACTGCGACAATGAGATATTAGAGATAATAATGCAGATAATTTGACTAGTTTTTGAGTATTATAAAGTATAAGTGCTAACTATTTGTTTTTGTCGTGCTTCTCACTCACAAATAGTTCTTGGTGTACTTGAGATTGAGAGGTGAAACTCATGATGCAATTAAAAGTTAAGGTCGTCCAGAATAGCAAACTCAAACTCAAATTCCCCTCACTCACAAAATCATATTCCGCAAACGAGGAAATCAGAAAACCATGAATTATTTTGCACGAAAGTAAATTCTATTCATAGCTACGTCATCTACCTATTTGACCTAGCGAGTGGGAAACAAAGGGAAATGTTAATGGCAATCAATATCTGCATATTAATTTATTTTGAACTGGGTCACTTTCCTGTCTGTATAGTCTATTCCGTTATTTGCGACATTCCACTAGGACAACTTGGCAATTTGTTTTTGCGAAAACCTGAGAAAGAACTTTGAATTAAACTCTGTTCACCCATGACGCTTGTTTATTTTTATTTTTAAATTATCTGTCACAGATTGCATTCACTCATACGATTTGTTTGTCTTACATTTTACACCCCAGACGATTGATTGGTTCAATCTCCTCTCCTGGTCCGCCACATTTGATACCATTTGTGAGTGGAGGGTCATCATCAATATTCTACTAAAAATTCCAGACGAGAGTTAGAATTTAAAAAATTTTGAAAGATGAAGAAAGAGTACCATTTGGCCAGCAAAATGTTTGCTGTTTTGTGTTGACTTTAGCGTAGCGTTGCAATCGCAGTGTTGAAAGGTTTGATTTATGGCCGATCCGCTGTAACAGGATTAATGAATTTCTAATTCCCCTTTAACTCCTCTTAATATAGATTTTTGCTTGCATGGGACGAATTATTTTTACACTTTAAAGTAGGAATAATGTATTTTGGTGAAATTTAAAAAAAGCTGAACTTGCTCATTCACATTTTGTATGAATTGAATTAAAAGTGAGTTGGAACTTTACTTCCTTGTTATGTTTGATACGAAATGCTCATTGGTCCCAAACAGAACAGACGCACGGAAATCGTTGACCATAAAATACATAATAAAACATAAAATGAGCATTGTAGACAACTCTAATCTCATAAGATTCATTCAGAAAAATTAAAATAATGTTGTAGAGAAGAATTTTATTTTCACATTATTACGTGACGGAGTTGTTCATGCATGCTGATTTTTGTGATGATTACATGAATTGGTGAATTCTTCTCGTTTATATGGGTGTTACAACGCTAGTTTTCTGTTCAACAGGTTGTCATCCTCAGCTGATATGATGATGAGGATTGAGGATCCACAACCAGTACATTGAACAGTCAGCACAAGTAATCAGCATCCCACTACTTGTCAAGGAAATCCACTTTATGAATTGTATTTTCTGAAGTACGTCTTTCCTTTCGTCCGCTCGCACAAAAATCTTCATACAAATTCTGATTATTACGCCAATCCAACTAAGCATAAGTTAACAAGGTGCAGCTTGGGGTTCAGGTTATCTGCAGTCTGTATCGTACAAATGACAACTCTTCAACTCATGGACTCTCAATTTGCAGACTTTATTGTCTCTCCACATCACCAAATATGCTAATCGCACTTCCAAACATCTTTACATAAGAGGAACCCCAAATATGGCGTCATTCAAACACACAGACTCGAGACTCCGACATTTTCTTCCTCGCTTCCAATAATAACAATAATAATCAAAGAATCTCAATTTTTTTAAAAAAAATAAGTGGTCTGGAAGGATTTTTATATCTTACTTATTAATATTACCGAGTCTTGTTCAACTCATCAAGTGTTTCCCTCCAGACCGAATAAAATAAATTATGTCCGTTGTTGTAATCAATCCAATCAATGCCCACTTTTTATAGTAGGACTAAAATGCTTGATTTCATTAGATCCGAGTTAAAAACAATGAATTGTTCAAAGTGAAATATTCATTTTTTGGCCCATCCAAGAAAAATATGTGAGTTGACTGGTACACCCTGGAGAAAGTTACACATAATTCGCAATATCCTTGAATAACTCTAGGAATACGTGTACTACTATGCATTTGTGACATTTCCTCAAGAGGCGAATTATACCTAATTAATCAGGATGTCCGACTTAATCGTTAAAAAAGCTATGTAAGGTAATAAATAGAACATGGGATAAGCAACAGATATAGAATGGAATGGAATGTTACATTATGTTAGTTGAATCAGCAGTGAAATGCTTGCTAATGGAGCACGAAGGTTTGAGTAGTGACAAGGGAAACACTTGTAAAATGTAATAAAAATACTTTGATGTAAAATTGAGATTGACCAGAACTAAGCGCACAGGATTAGTCATACAATGTACCATAATGCATATTGAATGATTTTTTTATATTTATTACCGGACTCGTCACATGCGATGTTTACTACACAGTGCATAAGCGTGGAAGGTCACAGTAGAAAATTCTTCGACATTTCTGGTGATAAACTCAATTATTATCTGTACTTATTCGTGATCAGGACATTTGAAATGGAACATGCTGAAGATTTTGTGATCCGAGAGCTTCCTCGAAAGAAAACTCTCAGAAATTATTGCTGTTCAGAGATTAATAGAACTTTCACCGTCCCTGAACAACAATTTCACCGAATTAAAATACCGTATTAAGTATTAAATAGTAAATAGTATTAAAGCATGTAGGAAACATCCAACTGAGAATTCATTGTTAAACCTGTCAGTAATCAAAAATTTGCGTAGGCATACTGTCCCTTGTCAAATCGATAAACCAAAGTAGAGCTAATAAAACATTCTGAGGGTCCCAGAACTGTCGAATTCTTTATTTCGACTGATATAGACAGAGTCCAGGAAGAGTGACATGGTCTTGTCGTTGTCTTGGTTGTCTCCTGCGGTTACTGATGAATTTTCAAGTTGTACTGGTGGTTCTCCACTCAAGGTTGAATCAATAGTTCCTCGACTTCCTTCACCAACACTTGATGATGGGATGACACGACAAGGTCGTCCTAATTCTGGACGAACACCTGACTCCTTCAATCTCAACTCATTGCTCTTCTCAACTTTGATTATTATTTGTTTATTGGTCATTCTAAGACCATTTGGAACATTATTTGGAACAACGGCACTACACAATTTGTTTGGCACGGAAATGGGCAATCGTCTTGAGGTTGAGGAGTAAGTTTTGTTGGGTTCAGGGGTTGTTTTTGTCTTTGCGTTGGATGTTGATGAAAAACTCTCATTGTCATTCTGATTTTTATGGCAATGACAGGGAGGATGTGATGTCATATTCGTACTCGGCGTCCAATAAGTTAGGGATGACTTTGATCTCTTATTTATTGTTAAAGGGGCTGAGAAATTTTTATAAAATGTCAAGTCATCTGGACGAC
>JAQFYE010002589.1:0-17576 GCA_034694305.1 Protaphorura glebata
GTTAGATCCGAAATATGCTTCTACCAAATTCATAACTCAATATTTTCTTGGGCATCTCCAGCTTAGGCTGCAGGGGGTATATTCATCACATTGTGTGCTAAAATATTTTTCAAAATCTGTAGATGTGATCGCATCCCGGACCAAGACTTTGTTTGGATTGTCGAAAAAAGAAAGCTTAAACCAGATCTTAATTTTGCATGGGAATATAACCAATGGCCATGTAAAACATTCAGAATTTCAAACGCCGACACGGATAGTTCGTAGAAGCAAGTAAACATGAATTGCTTCTTAAATGCAGAATGCGGGCCGCTCCGATTTCTGTTTTCCGAATTATAATTCCAAACATGCATATATTATTACCTAGAAGATTACAGCAACGTTTTCTGGAACGAAGCAAGTCACAATAATGATTTCATTCAAGTTATGCATAAGTTGTTCAACAGTTGCATGTTAGAAACTGCCAGGATGTTCTGTTCTTCCTTTTATTGCGTTTAGATAAAGCTTGAATACCTCACAAGGGAATCGGTCAAAGGGGGAGATTTCCTGTCTTCGACTTTGCTGTTTCCTGAAGAACAACCCAAGCAAAGCTCCCTACGTTGGCTTAAGAAGATAAGAACATCCAAGAATCCAGATTATGTGTTGCACAGATACGAATACTCCGAATTGTCATGTCATATGAAGGAAAGGAAATTCTAATTTAAACCAGTTCAAGGCAATTGTCTCATAAATCATAAGGTTGAATGAATAGGCTAAAACCGAGAACTTGTAAAACAAAAACAAAAACAATTGCCAAAATTAAGGACCAGGCAAGAATTTTATAAAAGCCGTTGTATTTTATTAATCATATTTTGTACACCTAATAATATTAACTACAAAAAATCCCATTAATTTACGTCCGCAGAATTGCTCAATAGTTCGAGTATTTATCTTGGAGAATGTGTTTTTCCATTTGGCTTAGGAGATGTAAGCCGAAATTGGGTGATCAAAGTTGCCAATTTATACGGAGAAACTTTCCTTCTGTGGACTAAAACATGGTTAAGACAAAGAACACGCACTGCCTGCACGAGGAATCGAACCCTCGTCAAAGCGGAGTAAACATTGAATGCCTGTGCCACACCGTCATAGTGTATGACGATTCTCGAACTACATCTAGTCAATTGTAGCCCGGTAGTACAACAGACTGTCGCTGCATTATACAGCATCGCCTGGATTAAATTCGATTTCTTGGAAGACGGCCGCTTTCTTAGCGAGACCTTTCTTTCTTGGAGTTCTTCCTACTACTAGGGTGAACCTTGCCTAGCTCAAATGAAAAGCCAGAAGCCATCCTCCTAGAAAACACGTTTGACATTAAGATATTATGTGGAATTTTAAAGAAAACCTCTAAACTTTTTTGGAAGGTCGAGCTCGCGCAAATCTTTAGGTTGCATAAATTTTGCAAATAGTCAGGAGGGGTTATTACAATTCTTATATCTTACTTATTGCGTTCGTGTCAGATAAATTGTACCTAAGTAAAAGTAAAAGCGTCTTGAGATGATAACATGTCGTGGGATACTTAACGTCACCCTCGTTCACATTATAAATGATTTACTATTAAATAATACAAATGACTACTTGGCGTGGAGTTGACATGATGCATTCAGATTCCGGTAACTCGGTGCTATTCTTGCAAAAGTAAAAGCACCCGGGAAGCATACTCACGGTTTGCCGGTTTGGCTTTTCTGTCTGATCCGATTATATTCAACTAACGCAAGCCCCACCGCTCTACCTCTCCCACTACACTGCCTCGCACTCCAGATTCCATTCCAGAAGTCGAAGACTTCTAATAATCTGACACCGCCTTCCAGTTTTAACATTAATTTTATGCAGTTAAATTATGAGTTGGAGAAAGCAAAGGAGTTGAGTTGTCTGTGTATGTGGAGACACAGGGCAAGGAAATGCACATCCTGGAGTTTACATAAGGATTAGGTTTTAGGGAATTCCGTTTGATCTTACCCCTCACTTCCACATCATCCTAGAAAGCAAAATTATTAATTACGAAACATATAATTTTAAAGTATTTTTAAAACTGAGCTTCTCCCTAAAATCAAAATAAATTGTAAGAAGAGTAGAACAAAAAGATTCGGACAGCAGTCTCTTTCAAAAAAAATTATCCAAGGTAAGAGCATGGGCACGATTACCAGGTTTTTCGTCATATCCATATCACTGGCCCATTCAATCGCGACTACCTGATATAGGTTACCGGAATATTTAATCGGCTGGGACAAGTTTCAATGTATTGCTCTAATTTTTCATAACTTAAAAATTTCTGACTACACAAGGTTCAAAATTCACTACAAACTATTGGTTTACATTCGGTGTTAGTTTTATTTTCACTTTTTACGGAAGAAACCCGGTGAAGTGAGAGTCTGCTTTCTCCATGCATATGTACTTCATATGTAAATTCTAACATTGGATTGTTTTAAGCTCTTGCCCAGTTAATCCTTTGGCAAAGACATGGATGGAAGTTTACATTTTCGCAGAGATGTGCAGACGGAGGAGGCGGAACACCATAAGTGAAATCAAAGATCGATCTTTATGTAAAGCACTTTGGACTGGACTAGTGGTAACCAATGGTTACGACCAAAACCTTTTGGACTGGACAAAAGGGAAATGTAATGTGTGTGTGTGTCGAGATCGATTTTCTCTTTACTTGAGCACACAGCTCAACCACATACTACATTGGATTGGATCTGTTGGATTTCTACATACGGACGTCGTATGTAAACTCTCCTGTCATATGGATTAGTTTAAAGTGAATGCAATGCATTTAGGTTTTCTCTTCCTTCCTTCCTATTCCTCTGGAGGAGTCTGGTCTGGAAACTGGAAGTCCTATGCATATTGGAAGAAGGAATTATATTATGGAAGAGAGACATAGAGACGGAGAGAGATGTAATTAGAGGCATGATTTATTACACACACATATATGCGTCTAGGATGAGGAGGAGTTGCGTCAAGGGAAAGATATATGGGAGGGCTATCTCCAGATGCCCGGGTATTAAGGTTTGGTCGCTCTCTGTCCATGTCCGTCGGTCTTTCCATTTCCAAGTCGTTGTTGAATTTAGGGGAAGGAAGGAAGGACGGGAGTGGGGAAGGAGGGGCGGTGTGGGAAAAATCCGAAAAAATTTCTTGGAGAGTTGACGGGAAAAGGGGTTCGGTTCTCTCGACCGAATATCCACACATTTGTCCAGTCTCTTCTTCCACACCACCCCCACTTTCCAGACCAGGAGTTCCAGCACCCACGTTGGACTTGCGTCCGGGTATCTAACTACCCGAGGCTGGAGTAGAAGAACATGCATGGGTGTAACGGTAGCGGTGTAAAGGGGAGAACCCCCGTACCCTCCCCACCCAGAAAACCACAAAAGAAAAAGAAATGTCCACTTTTGAGAAAGTTTGAAGCACACACAAAAGCAGACCTGGAGAGTACCTCTTCTCAACTAATACTAAACTGAAGTTGCCCGGAACCCGGGTAACATGGACTAACTACCTAAAACCCGGGTAGTTTAGCTCTCTCTTTAGGTTTCTCTCACTTCCACACTTCTCCCTTTGAGCAACCTAAGCTTCATAGCCCCGTCGTCCGTCCATCGGGTTTGAAGAAGAGAAATGTTGCAGACCATGCGTGTGTTTCCATGGTGACCAACAGGGGATTGCTCCTTAAAATGAAAGAGAAGACTCAAAGGACGACGGACGGAGTAGAGAGAGATGCAAATCGATTTAGCTCAAGCTACTAAAGCTAGCCACCACCACACATTTTACTATTACGACGACGATGACGATGAGTACTAGCCAATCCTAAGTCTGTCCAAGCAGTCGGTTCGTCCATCCAGGCTTTGGTCTTCTAGAATCTAATGTAATCTAATGTATTGTAATGAATTGAAATGAAAATCCACCCAGCCCAGCAATCCCTGGGAAACCTGGTAATTTTTTTAGGACTTTCTCTAGAACTTTCACTTTTGTTGTCCGAGCTTTCTCCAATCCTTTCCTTTCTGGAGAATCCTATTCCTAGTCCAACCAAAACCAACCAACTCAACCAAAGATTGACTGGAAACTAACGAAAAAGGTGGATGTTGTCTGGAAAACTTTTCCATTCCATGCGGGGGGTTTATGGAACTTATGCTTGGCTATACAGATATTTTACTGGAAAAATAGTAGTAGGGAAAAGTAAAGAGGCTGGAAGAGGGGTTGAAAAACTTTTTGGGGGTAGGAAAGGCGTTCCAGGTTTCTGTTGGCGGGATAGAAATCCTGGAGTAAAAATTTTCCATGCGCATCCGAGTTTTTCCAAAACCGGCACGCTCTTTTTCCAACGCACACTCTCTTCAACCGTTCTTTTTATTTCCAGTTTCCAGTGTACCATTGGCTTAGACATTCACGCGCTTCGTTAGGAAAGAAAAAAGAAGCCTTCTATACAGCCGCCTATGGAAATCGCTAAAGCCAAAAATTCTTGACGAAAGGAAAAAGATCTCACGCAGATGGCGGGGATGCAGGCGGATTTTTAGACTTGACGAGTTTCCTTTTTCCGTCCACCGGCGTTCCTCAGGAATTTTCTGCTTATCCCCGACGCTTGTGCTTGAACAACTCAAATGCTTGCCTGGATCATGAACTTTAGTCTTTTCGGGGCTGCGGACATGTAAATCCAAAATGCTGAGGTGGTAGAGTGTATTTATTATGCATTCATTCTGCATTTCTACAGAATAAACAGGTGTGCGGTGCAACTTTCGAGAACAGAAGAGAAAGGACTTGAACCCAAGTCGCTTTGCTCATCATTTTTATTTCTATTTCTTGGATTTGTTCCCGGCTTGTTTAAGAATATCAAGGAAGGGATCATTTGACCTGAGAAATATCAATCGATACACAAAGATTTGACTAGACTGGCCGCTGGAAATATATTTCAATGCGCGACAAGATAAGATGTTTATAATGGCACTTCAATGTATATTTACCTTCAGACGTCAAAACTTACTTCATAACATTGTAGTCTGGAAATAATCCTACTGTTTAAGCAGCTCCGATAGCAAGAATTATATCTTCGCCGAAGAAGGTCCGACTATTGACAGGAGTTTTCTGAAATTCTTGACATGAATAAAGGAATTAGACTAAATAATTAGTCAATTTTGGCTATTTTTAACAACCGACGTGCGTTGAATATTTAGTCTTCCTTCAGTATCTCTGAGAATATGTGCCTTGCTATACTTATGTTGTAGACAGTATTAATTAGGCTTTAAGGTTGGAATTGGCGACACTAAATGATAAATCAATATGACATTTCATGCTGTATTGTGCAAGGTATGGAGTTAATGACCCAAATAAAAAATGTTCAATCCAATCCAATACAATATGCAGACTTCGGAGGGGAAGATTGCAAGGATTGCTCAGTAGTAAATCGACGAAACAATAGTAAATTTTGAACTTCTGAACAACGTAAGTGAAGATTCAAGATCTGAACGCCAATTATGCGAAGGATTCTCAAGTGGATTGATTAGGCACGAAAACGCTGTACGTTGCACAATTCCTTAGTCCATGCTATCTCGTTATCTCAGGGGGGTTGGTCTTTCGGCCAGACAAGGTTTTAATCATCGCATTGTTGCAGAAGTTCCCTCCGTCAAGGGTTTACGTACTACTAGAGTTTAAAATGGAGGTAAGAAAGTGCGATCCGTTGAGTGTTTTACTTATCTGCATGGCTTTTCAAAAATTTAACGGTATTAAATCTTTTGCCTGGGACTTACAGATAGGCGTAAGCGCAGTTCTTATTTTTCGCCCTACTTTTTCCTTGTACTTAAGGTAAGTAATAAAAAAGAATCCTCGACAACTCTTTAGTCTGCTCTCTCTTTGCGTTAAGTTCCAGAATCCAGATGCAAATAATAGAAAGAAGAACCACATATGTTATGTTATGAACATCCACATGTGTTTGTACTTCTAATGCAAATGAAGTTTCTATAGTACTTTCAAGTCGATGCTACGCACGACAGGTAGGTTCTTGGCACATCAACTAATGTTTAATGTATTATTTTCTCGTTTCTTTATAGTTTATACGTATTTTTTCTCTTTTGTTGATGACTCAGGCTGAGGTTAGCGAATATTGACTTAAATGTCTTTCGCGGATGTCTGTTCGCGTAAGCATTGCGTACGTACGGTTAACATGAATGCCATTTCTACAGAAACAGATCAACTATTCGCTTATGGAAGATTTCGAGAAATTTATTTCTTTCTTTTGAAATACCCAACAGATGTGCAATATTAAATCTGGAATTCTAAGGTACCTAGTGAAAAAATATTCTGAGAACAGAGCACTGGCCTGGGAATTGAATTTTCGTATATTACATATTAATTGAACATTTTGTTTTAAGAAATAACCGAACTTCAAAATCCAAAATCATTTCCATGTCAAAAGTAAGTGTCTGTCCAAAAATAATAGAGCACTCTGACGTCACAAAAATAACACGTTGTTGATACTGACATTCCTGTTCATTCAAGTCAGGGTGTCGCAAAGTATTACAACCCTACCCATTATTGGTGGTCATCAGTAAACATAGGTTACGAGAGGAAACACCCTATCACTTATTTCTCTGCAAATTCGCATGATAAGCTAAATTATGAGTGTCGATTTATCGGGGACTTCACAGTGCTCTATTTTTTTTGGACAGACATTAATTTACTAATTTTAACGGAAATGCTATGAATTTTAAATGAGGTTCCTTCTTGGGACAATTCGACTGAAACAGATTTCTGTTATTGGAATATGTCTTGGATGTGCTTATTTTGCCAAACTATGCACTAAAGTAATGAATACTAGAACACCATGCCTTGCATACGTTCTACCGACGCTGGGCATTGAACCCGAGACGCTATCAATCCTTACACACAGTGCATGAAACCTTACCTCAATTTGGATCGGGAATTTTATTTTTAATTCTGATTGGACCGGGAATTGAACCATGACTCCGTAATTTCGAGCTAAAGCACGCCAAATATTTATTACCGACCAGGAATCCAGTACAAATGCTTAGAAATGATTCAACGTACAAAAGAGCAACAATTTAGAGACTTCTATTTTATTTTTTAATAATAATAATAATAATAATTGTAACATGTGACTTAAGATTATTTTTGCTTTGCACAAAGGTTTGTGTGTACTCAATGGAATGTTTGTAAAATCATAAAATGTTGCAATGCGTAGGTAATTAATTAATATTGTTGTTGACTTAATTGACTAGTGCTTATTGGTATTGTGTTTTTTGAAAAAAGGTTGTTTGTTTGGATAGATAAAAGTTTAGGTAGTTAAATCTAAAGACTAGAGTGTAAATTACAATTCAAGTTGTACGTAATAATGTATTGTATGAAAAAGTTTAATTAATTAATTATTCATTTTGTAAAAACTAAAAAATTACTATCATCCATGCAAGCATGGTTTTCGTCCATTCCATTCCATTCAATTCAGAGTCCACCACTTATAAGTTAAGTATGTATTTACACAATCTCGACCGAACCTACGTACTGGGTTGCTAAATGCTTATAGGTAATCAAAACTCTAAAACCTTCAAGGTAACGTCATTTTCCCATTTTATAAAAAACATCTAAAAATCAAAATCAAATAGGTGGTGGTGGTAGTTCATGCTGACAGTACTGTAGTTCATGCTTTGTAGTAAGGATCATTCAAGCTGCTCAAGAAAATTAGGTGACTTGAAGTAGTCTGGAACAGGATCATCCAGTCTCGCTATGATCTGCTTAGTAAATTTTAGAAAAAAGAAATATTTGTATCACAGATGAAGTTCTAGACCTGGGAAATAGGACTCAAATTTTCCACGCGTTTAAAAAGAAAGGTACTAACCTTGTAGATAGCTTTCTTCCAACTTTGCTCAGAATCTTTCCCACTCTGAATTGCCTTGAAGAATTCACGTAATGTTTGTTCAACAACATAGCGAAAAGTTGACGGAACCTATGGAAATCAAATAGTATGGTTTTCAAATATAATTCCGGAAAGGATTGGCTTATGTTTCTAAGCCGGAAAACGAACACAACTAAGGTGAACTTTCTCCATGTCCAATCTCAACCAACAACTCAAATCATACATTTCTAATGAATATACGTTCACGCACAGGGTGGTTCGTAATAATATCATGATCCCGAAGTTTGAGATTTTTCAATACGCATATCCAGGATAAAATCCTTTACCAGGTGTATACCTTACAATAAATGTACACCTCAACATTTATGACGACCAATACGTTTGGTACCGTAAATGGTTATAAACCACCCCGTAAGTGTATACAACGATACGAGTTCTTTTAAAAATTTAAGAGGTTCTTATAAGAATAAGAATGATAAATCTCGGAAGGAAAGGGTGGAACACGCAACACGCACGCAACGCACTTCAAAACAACAAGGCATGACGAGCACGAAGCTCAAAAACTTAGAAAGTTTCCGGTAATACTTCCTAGGAGAAAACTTAGAAGTTGGGCCTTAGGACTAGAACATGTAATTTTTCTTACTCGATTTCTGTCGACAGTGAAACTTATTTACGATGGTCGTTCTGAAAATAAAACTCATCCTTACCTCAATATGGTTGTTCCGGTTGTAATGTAAATTAAGAACACGGTAGAGCTCTGACTCGCAGCTCACATGTAAGTCCTCAGCATTTTTAACACCCTCTGTCAATCCTGTCCTTGCGTACTTCTCCATTTGTATGTAGTAAAATTCTCTGTTTAATTAAAATTCAGAGTTAAAATTAAGATTTGGCTAACGCCATTTGGGGCTAACATTTTGGTCACTTCTACTACAACAACTGGCTAAATTGAGTCGGCTGAAAAGTAAACAAGTAAAAATACTTACCGGAAATTAGAAAACCATTTTACAAGCTGAGCAGTGTTGTTCTTATTGAATTTGATATCTGGAAAATACATCTTCAGAACAGCTGACGAAGGATAACGCACCCAGAAAAACATCAATTTTGCTTTACGCAAATGCATCGGGGTCAGGGTAGATGAACTGCTTCCACCGCCCATGCCGTGGCCTTAAAAATTAGACAACGACGATATTTTTACTAAATGTGGGACTTATTTAAAATTTTGGTTCATGCTGATGTAATTTCATGAACCCAAGGTGGGCGGCCACGTTAATAAATGTCTCACATTTCCCCAAACAAATTATAATGATTCCTTTAATTCAACGCTACAAGATACTTTAATGCCAAATTAAATCGCCTAAGAACCTTCCAACTTTTTTGTAAATATATCAGAATCGAAAACCAGTAGGCTCCATCTAGTCAAGCAAAAGAGAAGAGATGCCAATTTCCCTTTCGTTGAAAAGACCGGGGTATAGTGAGAGGAAGAACAGTCTGACAGACAGACCGAATCCTTGGGCCGAGGATTTTAAACATTTAAAAAAATAGTGTAGCTTTAATTATTGTGTCTGACCGATACACACTTTAATTAACTGAAGAAAATGATGAACAATTCTTACCTCCAAATGAGCTACCACCAAGGCCGTTGCCATCATAGGAGCCTCCAGTTTCAGAATCGGATCCCCCAGTCGTGTGAACAGAACTTGCCCTTTGTTGGCTCAAAAAGTCAGGAGGGGAATCCATCATACGTATGATCCCATTGTATGGTCCAGTGTTATTAAATGTCGGAAATAGGTGACGGGACTCGTTTAAACTAGGATTTGTGATCGCAACACTCGTTGCCAATTCACTCGGCGGTTGTTGGATAATAAAATTTGCAGTGGAAGAAGGGGTACCGTTGTTGTTGTTATTCAATGCGGTTGAATTCGGAGGTGGTGATGAATTTTGAAATGAGGGTGTATCAAGTAACCGTGAAACGGCACGCGGAGTTAGGCGGGTATCAGTTACCTAATAAATTATTGAAACAGTATGTTTAGATTTTAAAAACTCAACAGAGCAACGTCCGGGTTTCCGGGTACTACCGATAGAGACGGATGATTTGATCTTCTGATATAATGGACCATTACTGTTAAATGGGGGCAAGGTGGAGTTTTGGGCAACTGGTTTTCATTATACGGGAACCGGCATGCAATTATTAGGTTTTCTACTTCTATGGAAAGCAGTACAGGAAGTAATGGGGCACTGTGAGACGTGCTCCTTTGTACATTCCTTTTCAGCCTTAAACTCTTTGGGGGGACTTTATTCGTCCCTTCGCATGCAAGTGAATGTTGTTTCGAGTTTATGCCGTGCAAAATTTCAATCCAATCCCATGTTCGTAATCCAATAACTTAAAATTGAAATTCAACTAAATATACTAAATCAGATAAGAAATTGAAAATTTTTACCTTATGGCGTTTTTTCTTTGGTGTCATGACAAGACTCAAAGGGCTATCTTCACAATACTCATCTGAATTGCCACTTCCGCCGAGGATCATAGCACTGTCCCGATCTCCCCCACGAAGTCCGCCACCATCTCCAATGACACTTTTATAATTTCGACTCAATGCTAATAATGCTGAGCTGAAATGTGGCTGAGGCGGTGGAGCCACAGGCATAGGGTTGTACCTTGAAGGGTAACGATTTGATGTTGGACTTGGATGATTTTTACTCAAATTTGATCCACCATTCATAAGATGATGTGCATTGTGTTCATGTGGCAAGGAACTGGAATGTTGTTGTTGTGGTGGTTGAATGTTGTGAAGGTTTGGAAGATTTGGATTTAATGTCGGTGGAGTATTTGTTGAAAATAATAAATTAAATTGCATATCAATCAAATCACTTATATTGTTCACAAGGGCTGATTTGAATGTGTCTTTCCATTGTTGTAGATATGGTGGGGTTGGTTGGAGTAGGTTTGAATGTAAGTTTGGATGAGTTTTGGCTAAATTGTTTCCAATTGATGAATGATGATCTCCTATAAATTGAAGTCATTTTATTTAAGTCAGTTATTTTTTATGAACTTGTTATTTCAGTATGGCTTAAATGTAGAACGCACTGCTAAGCAAACGGTTCTGATAGGATAACGTAATTATCGGTGCACCCTATGAACCGGCGTAAGATTTGGATTCATATCGAAAATTACACGTAATTTTGTAAATTCTCAAATAATGCAAATCCTCACAGTTTCAACATTTTAATATATTTCTTAACCCAAGATTATTGCTCATAGAATCCTTTGATCCAAATTATCTTGTAATTTGTCAATTAGGAAGTTGTAAAGACTAGACCATATTTCCTAGACTTCCGACTTGTCATGTTAAAAACCGCAAGATATTCCTGGAAGGAAAAGCGAGAGAAAGTTTCAAACCGAAGTCTGGCTGAATCTGTACAAGGAAGACTTAATTTGATTTCGGTTTCTACACTGTACTTAATTTCTAATTCTGCCCAATCCAAGGTGTCTAACTCTAACATCACTAATTCTGGTTCTTCCTGACAAGGTAAACTCCTCCGTCGAGAATTTTAAGAAAGTGTGATAATACTAATACCCCATGACATATTATTGAAAGTTTCTTGAAATTAAACTGACTAGGTAAATTCCAGTTAGAGAAAGTGATCTACAACTTTTAAAATGAACTGCCATATCAGAAATGCGTGTTTCTGCTTACTGTGCTTACACATTTACAAATCTTGATAGAACAAAGAAAGGGGTTCGCGTTCGTTTGATTTTGTGAAGACGCCTTCATCAAACTACCTTTTCAGAATGAGTGATCTTTTGGTGAAATTTTACCCGGGTTATTTCCTTCACCATTCACTGCATATGCCTGAAGAGCTGCATAAGTTAGGGTTGAACCAAAGTAAGCTTCCTTTTTCTGCAGCCGTCGTCCCATGGCCGCGAGCAAAGCTATGCTAGAATGCTAGAACGCATTAGAAGGGTGCAGAAATGTGATACACACATCGTACAATATCTAATCCTGAGTTTTCCTCTGAAGCCCCCACGTCCACGTACGTTTCCACCAATTCATTATGCATAAGCTTTCCTCATTTAAGATGACGGCAACGACATAATTTAGGCCTGACTAAGCTTAAGGCTTTGGCTGATGACATTATTTACAAAATACGGAGTATCATTGCCCTTTGGGTATCTCTCCATTAGAAAGCACAGAATGTCTTGTAAGAAATGCGATACTGTAAGGAGATGCTGTCCTTGTAATGGGTGGTTTGATTCTTTCAATGTGCAACGCGATAGCGGAAGTTATGACGTCATAATCACTGTCATCATGTCGTATACTAAAAAAAACATCAATCTAGAAGAATGGTAATATTTCTGGTGAGGAAAATCGAGACTTTCAATAAATTGTCAGAAATGATTAACCCCTTGGTTAAACGAAAGATTTGTCGTCGAGTTGTAAATAGTTGACAAGCCTTTGCTTTTTAAGGACAAGGACGTTACTATGTATTCCCGGTTTTTCCCTGGCCCAAGTTATTTAATTATTCAAAGGGGGAAACAGTTTAATACGGATAAATTGGTAGGCAGAGCTTTGCGTTGCATTTGCATCGCACGTTTCAATTCGGAATATAGGGAATGGATGGCCGGTATATCCAATCCGCAGAATTCGCGTTCATTGATTTCGGAATGTTTTTGAACTATAACAAATGCATATAACATTTTGCATATATCGTGATCGCGAATAAACCTTTGGCCCAGAAAAACGACTGAGCACGACATGACACACAGTCACAGTCACAGTCAAAACACAGCTTGCTCGCCACTTCAGTCAGTTCTGTTAGGGTGCAAATGCAAAGGCAGAAGAAAAAGGGGTCAGGTTCGTTTGTCTATATGTTGCTGGTAAAATTGGTTAAATATCGCGTAGTTTCCGTCCACAAGTGGGGTCTTTGGTCTAGTCAGTCATAAAACAGAAGAGGAGTTTGTATGTATAAAATGTGTAATCTGAGCCCAGCCTCGGTTGAATTATTACAGAAACAACGTTTTCCCCAAGTTTGACTAATTTGCAGCTCATTGTTTTTACACCCTTGTGTTGGTTTTAATTATGGCATCATTTCCCAGATTTTATGTTCGATATGCTCAACACGAGTTTTTAGAACTCTATAAATAGTAAGGCCAGCCCCAAAATTATGTCTGTATCTTCAGCATTTGGAACAATGAAGAAAAATCAGGAATTCTTGCAAATTCCTAACATACGACAAGTCAGAATTTGACAAAATCAGGAGCAATTCCTGATTTTCTCCAATTTATCCATCTGATGAATAGAAAGTTCGTAAAAACAGAGTTCTAATTAGGTCGGAATAGCTTAATTACACTTCCTGATCTGCCCTGCTATGAAATAATACCCCTAACTTATAAAATAAGGTATAATAAAAATAAAAAACAAAAAAAAAGAAAGTCTTTCCTTACCTTCTTGAACTTCTCTCTTTCTAGGGTACTCATTATTTTCACTAGGGATCAACCCCTTGAGCCCAGGCCCCCCGTTACTAGTCGTATACAATGCCTCAACATTCAAATCCTCAGGACTAGACTGCTCAGTCTTCGTCATCACCATTCCATTCCCGCTAGTAGTAGTTGTAATAACATCTCCTATTAATTAGTGGAACAAGACAGAGAAACATTGAGTTCTGGAGTAGTACAGTCGTAGTTTGTAGCTAGAGAATCCTTAGATGTGTTAAAAACAGTTAGTCGTCGTCGGGAAGAAGAGAAAAGAGAAAGGTCTTTTTAATTAAAAAGGAGAAACTCTCTCATTCTGGTCCTCATCGTCATCCTCCGTCCTTATTAAGAGAAGAGAACTCGGTTAAAGGAAAAGTAAGAGAAAAGTGACGATAGTAGTTAGTTAGGTAAGAGTAAGAGAGAAAGGCAGTTTTATATGTATATTTATGTACCGGCATTTATTCCAAATTACTAAAAGAGGACGATGACGATGACTTTCACCAGTAATCGGAGTAAACTAAGAACTTTACATGGCGTAAGATTTTAGCTTTGTACTCCTCTGACGATTTCTCTATCAACTCTCATTTACGTCTCTCAAGTTCTATTCTAACTTTTTGCCTTCAAGCAAGGGGCAAGTTCATAATACTCTACACTTCTACTTCCTACTTCTACCACGCCCACTCTTCCACGACTGCTTATTTTTTATCCCGTCTCATTAATTAATTGGGGTATTTAGAGGAGAAGAGAGGAATAGAAGGAAGGAAAACCTTTTCTTAATTGGGTCGTACATTTGATATCAACTCCTTTGCTTGCTTTCCTTTTCCTCGTCTACCTGTCGGTCTCTTTTCCTTTCTAAGTAAGTATATGACAAACAAGAAATTCAGAGAACAGAATTCGATACCTCGATACTCAGTTATATTCAGTTATAAGAGAATCGGAAATTGCACAAGTGAGACCAATTTTCTGAAGCAGTCTTTGAAGGGAAACTTAGACGGGACGCCTATCCACAAAGTGCTTTCCTATAAGTACGTAGTACGTACGTTCCTGCTGAGCATAATCGGGGCGGTAATGAATATGCATTTTATGCAGTCAAAGGGTAGTTCATATAACATTGCCACATGCGTAGCGAAATCGAAGGGGTAGCCATAAAATAATGGAATATGCATTTTTTACAATTTCGACGGACACGAAAAATTCAAGATGCTTCTTATTTTTCCTGGGTTAATTCAACGCTATTTCGAAATAAGCGCACCGCGCCGCACGCGCTTTACACGATCAATGACCCTAAGGATTACATACGTAGCTCTATATGTTCACATCAGATTCCCTCCTTTTCTTTTGACAACCTCAAACTTTGGACTGCGATGCGGTGGCGAGAAAAGGATAAATGAACCACCCTGTACATAAGTACATGCCACTCAAAGTATCACTAATAAGGAGTATTCATTATTGGAAATGTTATCTCCTATATGAGTTTTATTAATCAGCTTTCACTTAAATATATTGTACCAGACTGTTTCGTGTGAAGGCCACGAATACGAAAGTGTTAGGAAAAGAAACCGGGAGTTGACTGGTGCATTACATCCGGGCTTTCCGGACATAAGAAACGGAACTCAGATTTGAACGGATAAGCACATCCCGCAAAAACTGGAATGAAATGAGTCATTACTGTACTGGTATGCAGGTGGGCCAGGTGTTTAAAAGGATTCCTTCCTTCCTAGTCCAAGAAAAAATGTTCGAAAAAAAGTTAAGGAAGTCTAAGCTAAACCTCATCAAGATATCGTTCAAGGCATACTAAGTGCTTGAAACCCGTGGGAAAAAATACATATGACAAAGCCAAGAAGTTTAATAATTAAGGAAGAAGTGATTGCACGATAATTAAATAATTCTTGCATAATGATACAAGACACTTATAAAGTACGATTTTTCTGAAGGGACTGTTCTTCTTTCTCGTGTTTACTTTAGAAATCTTAGGTGTTTATTGGCCAAGAGTAGTTAAAATTGACAGTTTTCAGTATTTCTTAAGGGATATTGAATAATTGAACTACACTATTAGTAATTTCTTAGTAAGTCTGGCACGAAGACTAAGAATCCTATCCAAGATTATGTAGGGTGTATCAGATATCATTCCTAGAATGACGTTGACCAAGAAGTTGCTTATCTTTGTACTAAAATTAGAATGTGTTGGAACATTCCAATTGAAACGTGATGAAGCTGAAGTAATAGGTAAGCTAAGGTTATAAATTGTAACAAATGTTGAATGGAATAGAGTGAGAGTATATGAATGATGGGTGGGATGAAGTCGCGGCTTGAATTACATGAAATAAATGTAGCTTGAGTTTCCAGGTCTTGTTAGCGAAAGCTTGGCGGTGAAATTCCCGGACGCCTGGATAATTCTATTAACCAAACCTAAATGCCTCGCGCATGAATAAGCTATACCCAGCTATACACAATTCCAGTATCCAGTATTGAACGAATTGAATTGAATGTTGTCGCAAATCGTTCATATCGTGTACGTGATTCATTTATAATCGTGACCGTGATCCGATCGGGATCTTGAAAACTTCAATCAAGAACCGTAACAGTTTATCATATCTTCATCTTATTCAGAAATATTTAAGATTATCGTAAAATTAAGAATTGAACGGGAGCTTTTGAAAAATAAATACTTCAATTAATTGTCATGTTTCGCAAGCTCGCATGTCGTAAGCTGTTCTGTATTTTTCCTAAGCTACTGGTACTAACTAGCTTATGATTCAATCTTAAGAAATTCATCGTAGTACTCAATTCTTGACAGAAAAATTATTTCAAAAATTTCTTTCAAATCTTCATAAACTAAAGAAATATATCAAACAGTGTCTGAACTAGAGGGACCGTACCACTAACAATACGGCGAGGTCACTGTGCTGAAAATACGATCGACTAATTTCTTTCTTAGCTTTAGCTGTTTTACTCAGATTTCTCCTTAAAAATCAAAACAATTTCCGATGAAATAAGAGGTAATACCATGCACTTGGAAAAGCTCCAACTCAGAAAATAATTTTTACAATATGTCATGATGGCTGGAGGAATCTAACCCCTAACATAGTGGAACCTGAGGAGATACACGTAACACCATGCTACGACTGAGAGACAATTCTCTTAAAAATATCAAATAGTCAACTTTCTCGAAGTCTAAGATTTCTTTACACACACGGTGAAAGTAAGAAAAGAAAGTACAAATTCTTGAGAAATTCTTTGAATACTCACCATTGCTGTTCTGGTCAAGGAATGCTGGGGAATTTGAATCTTGATTCCTGACTGGTTGATACAACTTTCTTTTTCTACACCCATTGGCACGGAGTAGTTGTTGACTCGGTGGTTTATTTTGTATTTTATTCAACTCAATCTCAATATTTTCTTCATAGCCACTTTTGATTCTCAGTTGTTCATTCCTGAGCTGGGACTTTTGTAACATTTCTCTGAGTAGTAATTTCTGTTGTTGATTATTGTTATTATTATTATTGTTATTATGTACAGAACTATTGACTTGTTCACTGATGACAGAGAAATCCGTTAACATCTTCATTGGGGTGAAGTAGTCCAAAGACTGCTGGAGACGACTAGTAGTATTTCCTAGAGTCAAAGAAGAAGACTGATGTTGAATCGGCAGTGGGTTGTTGGCATAAGTTGATGTGAAACAACCCCTTGGTTCACCAGCATCTACCCTATGCCGAGTTCGACGAGTACTTGTTGTACTCATTGAATAACCACTACTGCTCTCACTACTACGCTCACTTTGTCGAATTGTACTGATATTCCTATCCAGTTGTTCAGCTGATACTGATGATGGACCCACTTCATCCATATCTTACTTCCACCCTAAAAAAATACAAATATTTGTAAGGAAACCATTATTAAACTCCAGCATTCGCAGCTATCCCATAAGAAAATCTCCCCTGAAGTGGCGATTCCACATGGCAGAAGTGATCTGCAGACTCAACATTACCTGCACCCAGATCTGCAAATTAGTACCCGGTATTAATTTGCAGGTCGATGCCTGTAGTGGTTAGTCTCCATATAGCAAGATTTGTTGCATGTTGACTTGCAACAAAGGTCATGATAAAGAAATTCCTACCACATTCTCTACAGTGACCCAAGATTTGGCGGTCACCGTGAGAACATTACACAAAACGTAGAATCCGAATTCCAATGGTCGATTGTTAACCAGAGGAATCCCTCATA
>JAQFYE010002590.1:0-17576 GCA_034694305.1 Protaphorura glebata
GAAAAAAAGGCTATTTCCGGTTGTTTACTAGTTACCGACTCTCCTTACTTAAAACAAATGGTTGAAACTTCTTGGGTTAGTCCATACGTTTGTTGACAAAAAAGTTTTTTGTTATTTTGAGGGGTCACCAGATGCTCTTCCTTGTTAAAGGGTCACAACGAAGGTTAGAAAAAATTAATTATTTAATTTTTTGTTTAATGTTGAATGCCAATATTTATTTTTATTTATTCCAGTGCAGATTAAAATTAATTAATAAAATATGTTATTTTATTTTTGATCTGGACAGAAATGAAATAAAATAAATATTGGCATTCAAGCGAACTTTTTTTTACTCTTAATCTAGTTCCTTTCCAATTCCGATTTCAGTTGCTGGGGCATCCTTATCATTTCCTCGAAGTGTAATTTTTTAAATTTTTTAAAAAATGAATCTGCCTATGGACTAACCTAGGGGGAGACGTCTAACAATCTTGATTAGAAGAAAGACTATTTAACCATTTTTCATATACAATTAATAACAAATATTCCAGGCTTTAATCATTTCATCACCCTTCCATGGGTAAAATTTCCATAACAACGGCAGAGTTTGTTTACGTCAGTTCAACTGAGGCAAACTACACGGTTGCTATGGAAATTTATCCCATGCCATACACCCATACATATATACCCATACACTAAAACTCGAGATTAAGGGGACACCCTTTAACAGTAAACGGTCAAAAAGTTAGTGCACAACTACACCACTAGGGGAACCTCCCCTGAAATTTGTAGCCAGATCGGCCCAGTAGTTCAGGAGAAATGCTCTGGACAAAAAAGTGCTTACAACCACATGGGAGAGATACAAATGGATTTCGACAAAAAAGCTTCGCTCGCTTAATAATTTTTCTCTAATTTTGGCTTATTTAAGACTGCAAGATAAGTGCAAAATTTTGAGAAAAGAATATATTTTAAATTTAAAAAATTGTAATGCACTTGATGGATTAATCTCTCAGTATTGACACAAAATGAAAAATGGAAAATTCGGCAAGCATTTTGACCCAGGATTTTTTAATTTTCATAGCGGACAGCTCAGGAACTTTTTTGACCATCGAAGGTCTTTGTCGGCCAGTGTTTAATGACGATATAAACCAGCGACAACAATTATCACACAGTGCACAACACCAGCTAAAACACCAACTCAGCGAAAGACTCCCAAACCCAACAAAGTCCCAACAAAACGTCGCGTCGATCAACAACAGATTCAGATTCAGATTCAGATTCAATGATTTATTCAAGTGACAACGAAATATAACACGATAATAAAATCACGTTGATCCCAATTACATGTCACCTTGGTTCGCGAATAAGAGAAACGTAGAGTTTTGAGACGACGTAGAAGTCGGTACGGTATGTACGGTACGGTATGGCCATAATTATTGACTTTATTACATCAAAGCTAAGTTGCGTACGATAGTCCCTGTAGGTAGCACGAAAATTAAATGCTTTGAATGATTTGAAGCTAAATTCTCCAAATTATCGTCCGTTAGCTCTAAATTGTACATTGTTTGTCATTTTATTTCTCTTTCACATCCATCATTTTATGCACAACAGTTCATTCAGGGAGAACTGTGAACTATATAGCAGTTTATTTTAATATAATTATAGTTTCTAACAGTTTCTATTCTGTTTTTCCAGCTGAGCCGAAAAGCACACAAAAGTATTCACATTTGTAAGTAATGGTCGGACCGCCTGATACAAACAAACTCTGGATTAAGAATTGGTGCTGAGGTGCTGACTGCATTACGGAAAATCCATACGAATCTTGTACCCGTCCAAACAGCCCATTAGAAGTTTTCACGATACGGGACAATGTTGAAAAACTGTCACGAACGCTTCCTTCAACGTTTATTCAACTTATTTGGAAATTTTGTCTGATAATTGAGTCGAACTTGTCAGAATGACTGAAAAATTGTCATTGTATGTTACGGTCTCGCGGAGGAAATACTCATTTTATTGGTGCCAGCGGAAAATATTGTGATGCCAACGTCTGCTTGGAGCTGATACTTCTGCAGATTTGAAACACAAAAACTCGTAAAGTATTTCTGAAAAGCCCAAATAAAAATAGCAGCGTGTTAGGAACAATATTCTAGGAACTTATATTATAAGGCTGTCTGTCGAATAAAGAAATATTGTTACAGATAAAGATAAATGTTACGCTTGTGTGTAATCAACCTTAAGGCAACTTACAAACTTGCATCGGAATAAAGAAAAACATTGCTATATTTGTACTATATTGCACTATTTGTTATTTCCAATATTATAGTCAACTAGTGAATCTTTAGACTGAGGGAATTACAAAATTATTAACGTGTAGTGGATGATTGAAAAACCGAACATTAACGAGCCACCGGCGAGACGGTCAAATTGTGTAGCAAACACCGATCAACGCGTGTTGCAAAATATACAATCGGTCCGGATCAGGGTGGCTGCTGACTCCAGAATCAGAATTTATCACAGTGAGACAATGGGGAACGTAGAAAATAATCAAAATTAACCCGAAATAACTTGAAACCCATGAATTCTTCCTACGTCTATTTTTAAAACACCCTACCTGAGAGACGGTTGGAGGCAGGGGAAAGTCGGCATTAGAAATCAACATAAATTACGAAAGAGAAATTGGATGTCACGTTCGCTAATGAAAAAGAAAACTATATATCAATCGAATTTCTACAAAACGGGACAGCCAATTTCTACGAAATTAGTTCGCGAGGGCAGTATGTATCTATTAACAGACGTAATTGTCAGCTTGTCAACAAGCATAGTACAGGGTGTTTATTATCTCTCAGACTACTTTGAAACTTTTTTTTGAAATTTTAATATTTTAAGGTTTCGAAATTTATTTATTTTGTGAAATTTTGAACTTGACTTTTTTTTTCGAATTTAAAAAAAAAATTGTGCACCGACCTCAACAAATATTTAATTGAGTTAGCGACGCTCAAAGTTTCAAAGTAGTCTGAGAGATAATAAACACCCTGTACAAGACTACAAATTAGGCTGTCCTTTTCCTTCATATAATTTAATTATAATTTAGGCCGCTCCGAAAGCTGACAACAGTGAAATTGATATTCTTGACCTGAATAAAAAAAATCAACAGACTGAAAGAACTCAACTATAGGAAGTAGTTACTCGCGACACGTTGCCGGTTTGAATTTACTAAATCCTTGGCTTCATGAAATTGACACATGAGATAGTATTTGACATGGGTCAGAACTATATGCTGTGGCAAACAGCGAAAGGTTTTTCAGAAAAACTATGCTTGACAGTTCAAGTTAAAATTGTACTATAATTGGAAGAGACAATTAAAAATATGGGTTAAAACTGGATGATTTTTGTAAACCATTTTCAAGTATACTTTTATAGTAACTCGATTAAAAAAAATATTTGCATGTGTAGTAGCCATTGTTATACGACTGTAGTGGATCGAATTCTAATGTCATTTTATCTACTTAAATCTTTTATAAACTTAAATAAATCTAAAATCTAAGTCCAGTCACATTCATCTGAAGGAGAAAAACTTGGCAACATTTTTCCTTAGATGGTTGACAATTTAACCATACAGTTTCTGTCTAATTCTCAGAACTTCTTCAAAGCGATACATTCAGAATTTATCAGCTGATAATTCTGATAGTTACAACACCCTACGAAGGCAAAATTTAATTTTTTGAGCAAAAATCCCTCTACCCCAAACAAAAGAACATTTTGAGTTGGTACATAATTACTTTTACTCTTAGACATGCAATCATCAAGTGCGAGCATTGTAAGTATATTGTGCCGTGCAATTACAGTAATTCGTATTGCGTGCGGTCGGTCTATTACGAACCAAGGCGTCAAACATTTATACTTGACAACACGATGACCATTTGAGTGGCCTTTGGATTACGTCTAATTATGGGCCAGCCCGCTTAAGGAAGAAATACATTACATTTTATGCCAAACAGATAATGTCCTAAAACTTGAAGTATGTACAATAACGACTGCGACTCAGGTCTTAAGGAGAAATGAAGATGTGAACGAATAATTAATTAATTAAAAATTTAATTGAATCATGCGTGTTGTAAAATTTGGTACAATTATTTTCCCACTAACTCCTGTCATCCTCAGCTTTCTGATGGCTGGTGAAAAACCAAGGCATATAAATCTATCTTTGCTGCAAGATATACTTTCACCAAGAAAAAATAAAAGCACATTGTGATGACAGCATTTTTCAAAATATCATTTTGCATCTTAAATTTTCAGAAATTGTCCAATTTCTTTATTCAGAATTATTGACACCGGATAAAATTCCCGGCATCCGGGGTAGACTTTGCTAATTATATTTCTAGGCAGAAATTAGTTCTCTGGATTGGAATATGACAGTAAAGTGGGTAAACTTGTCCCACGACCGTGCAATGTTGACACCATAGAGTATTCATATTATAGTGGTCTTTGGTCTTTATATGAACCAAAGACCTCGGTATATACTCCGTGATTGACACATTAAATTGAATGATCCCGTCACGTTAGTTCAGCCTAAACAGTTTTGACTCGAAGTGACACAATTACAATGTTCTTTACATAAATAAACGAGGGAATCAAATGGACCACCCAACCTGAATAAAAACTCGAAGGACAAAAATTCAGATTCAGATTCAGATTTGTTTATTCACATATCAAAGCACAACATTCCTCACAACAATAAGAATAAATCCCATTGATCCATAAAAAATGTAACATTTGGTTTTAAATGGGGCAGGCAAGGAAGGAGCGACGACGACAAAAGAGAAAAAGTGCGACATATTTAGATCTCAACCCAAATCTAAGATGTCAGAACACATTGCATATTAAACAAGGCGTGAATTTGTCTATTGAATTCATAAGGGGGGACTGTGAGGTGGAATAACGATTAGCAAGATGATTCAAAATCTCGTCTGAGACTCATTTCCAAACTTACCTCCGGCACACGCCATCGATCAAAAGCTTAATTAAATTAGCGATTAAGATATTTATCGAAATCATGCAATATAAAATTGCTACGAATAGGATTATTAAACCATAATACGAAACTACCTTACGGGATTTTGCGATTGATCTGAATGAGTTTTATCTTACTGTAGCGTAGAAGTCTGTTTTCCAAGTTTCTAGCATACATGTTATCTCCTGTCCGTTCCCTAAATCTAAATGAGTGCGGATCGCATCTCTCGAGATGTAACTGGAGTAGCTAAAAAACCCAACCTTTTTCATTGGGTTGAAATTGGAGTACACGCTTAGTTATCTTGACAGTATTGCTATTTCAGTGACACAATTTAAAAGTTTTCAAACATTCAAACATTCCATTGACTTTGTTCTTGACAACTTGACTATTGAAAGTGTTTTTCGAACTGGGTGAAGAGATGACATAATAGAGAATATCGCATAAATAGTAAGTGGTTTCTGGATTTCTACAAAAGTTACATATTCTCAATCTACAGTGTTTTTTGCTGCATAATAATTTTTTTGTGATTGATATGAACACAACAATGATAACTAGTATGATAGAGTACCCTCCGTTTTCAGCAAAAACTTGTACGGAATTATCTCACGCCAACTGAAGACATTTATCTAATCCATCATTAATATTTAAATTAATGTATTTGTGTTTTCTGGTACGTCGGTTTATCATGGAATTCGGTTTCTGAATTCAGAAACTCGATCCTACCAGGTTTTAAAGAACTTTAATCTTAAAACCATTCCAAATTCTTGAATTTACTGATTCCGGAATTTTTAGAACTAAGCTCACGTCTGGAGATCATCGTTTCATTAAAGAAAAACAAGTCTTGGGACGTGAGCTGGGAAGTAATATGTTCTAACTTGCAAGGAATAGATCTGACCTGTATACCAGGACCTTGACCCGACAACCAATTATCGTAATCCATGGACATACCGTCACTAGTATTTGAACAATATTTTTGTGCACAAAAAATACTTTTCTTTCGATTATCTTTGTAGATTTAGTCAAAAAAGTTCCTGAGGTCCTCCCGTCAAAGTTAAAAAATCATGGGTTAAAACACATGATGTTTCCTTTTTTTCCATTCTACGTCTATGTCGGGAGGTACCGATTAGACGAATTAATTTTTTATTTAAATTTATAATAATTTTGTACTGGCAATACCAAAGAACTTAAGGAAATTCAAATTGTTGTCAGAAATAACTATTTTTTATGTTTTCTAAATTTTCCGGAATGCGTATCTAATGAATCTCGACACCAGGCGATATGAGAAATTTGATATACATTTTATCCCGTGATTTCTCAATTTCCAAAGAGAGAGCAGACGAACTGTTTGACCAAATTTCCGAAAATAGGAATAAGTTTGTGCACAAAAATATTGTTCATTTCCCGCTCAGGTGGCGTCAACGGATTAAGACAATTAAGTGTCAGGTCAAGTTCCTGCTATGTGTTTTCTGAAGTGGATTGCGAGAAGTGTTCGTACTGCTAGATTATTTCATTTAATAACTTAAAGTCAAAATTGGTAACCTTTGCTTCAGGTTGAAATGGTCTTTGCACAGATTGAATTGAGTGATAGGTCATCAAATAAAATAGATTGTTAATTCCAGCTACAGCCTCTATTCAATTAAGTGGGTTATTCAAGACCGTGGCGCCTCGACCAGCATGGATACGAAATGCCTGAATTCATTGAGATTCAGATTTTCTTCAAGATTTCTTTAACTGAACGTCTGCCCGTCTGAAACCAACCGAATGCAGGTCAGAATGTATCTTTAGAAGAACTCCACCTAAGCGGCGGCATTTAATCACTCTGGATAATTTTTTATTGGCTATGCTCTGATGTGATTGCAATAAACATGAATGTTGAAGTTCATGCAGTGCAGTAACTGCATGAACACAGCATAATACTTTATGGAAAACATTTCCTCAAACGAATCCCCATAAAAAATGTTGCAGGAAAGTCGAAAGAATAATTAATTTAGCTTGGTTGTCCAGCGGAGTGCTGGACCCTCACATTCCTTCCTTCGTTTGCCCAAATACGGCAATGGGACAAAAGTAACTTCCAGAGTTAACAAGATAACCCGTTGACCCATCAACTCTCGATTTCTTTCAACAACAAAAGACGAAGAAGGAAAAGCTATTAAAGTTTCCTGAGGTTCATGTATGCGATAGTACAAACAATCTAACCTAACTCGTATCTACTATATAATTTCAATCCGAACCATTGTGTCTGAATTGTAAAATAATCTGTCATTTTCGTTAAGTATTTGTTCTGAATAATATCCACTACTCGACATAATAGTTAAAAATCTAAGATATAAAAATCTCTACACGTGACAACCAGATCCTGTGTGTCTGCACAGTGAGGCTATCGGGACTAGTGAATAAGCTAAGAATAAAAGTACCTAGTTTTGTTTGAAATCGTTCTACCGTTAAAACTACTGTTGGAATAAAAATTTGGAGACTAGAATTTTCATCATTTGTTAGTATTCCATCAGCTCCATTAGAAAACTCAATTATTTTATCCACCATTTTAGTATTTTGATTCCTGGAAGGATTGGGATTCTTCTCACAATGATACATACATTTTAAATCCGGAAATACGGTAGTTTGGATAGGAAAAGCGGAATTGACAATTCAGAGAGAAATTCAGCACATAGAAGGTACATGGTAAATCTTATCATTGGTAATTTATAACTAATAATAAATTAGGTTGTATGTAGCTACCGAGCTGTGTTTTGGGGGTTTAGCTATTTTGGCTGAAATGCAGCATTGATTCGAATATGCCTTGCAAAATGACTTAACATAACTTATCCAAATATAAATCCAATTTTAAATGCTCGACATGTCTGTCTGCATGTCTTTAAGTCATTTCTGAATTTATTTTACATCGAGGCGGATGGGAACACAAAGTTTCTATGACATGAGTTTTCGACTAAGTCAAAACAAAACCTCAGGGTTTAAATCGGTGAATTAAGGTAAATATTATATTCTAAGATAAACAAACGAATAGCAAAACGAGTGCCAAAGATATCTGGTCTTTATTAAGGAAATTTATTGTTTCCAGAACCTTCATTAATATTTTATATGCAGTCACTCCAGCTGAAAATTTGAAACACTCTTGAATCTAAAGTCATTTGAAATCGGTGCTGTAAGTTTACGTATGAAACTTTTGAGTCCATGAAAGCGTTTGTTTTCTTTTTAAATTTTGGCCACTATACGCTTTTTTGGCTATCTTGTCGCGGAGTTAGATTTTCATTATGACTTTCCTCATACGATTTGAATCAATATTAAATGTACTTGTCGCGCTAGTTCCGGTCCCCATTCATAGACGACTTTGCATCCCCAACCATAAAAAAATAGGAGAGATGAGGTTTATGTGAAAATTCACTATGGTTCTATTTCTTGGCCTACCAGTCTTCCTTTCCTCTGAAGTCACAGATTCGTAGACGTGGTCCATTACTCCTAGATTTTCCTTGTCGAGTCGAGCCTCCAATTTTTTGCGAACGTCCATTAGATTCCCATTACTGGAGTTTTAATGTTCTGTGGAGTAAATAGGCCTTCAAGTGGCACAGTCTTGAAATATCTAACTGAATGTATAATCTCAAAAATTAATATTTTGAAAAAAAGTATGATTTTGTCCGCATTTTTAACCACAATCAACACATCTTACATTTTTTTTTGATTTATTACAAATACCATTGATGTATTACCATTTTCGGTACCGGAATCATCTCCTATGATGGCTTAATTTGGGATTCTGGAAAGATAATTTGTTGAATAAATTCAAATATAGTTAGTTGCCTAATATGACTCAGAAATCTAATGAGATATTAACTGCGTGAATACGAAATTGTGAATTTATAGAAGCCGTGGTAGCACAGGAAAAAGTTTTCGTTTACAAGTTGGGGATCTTCTCTTCGCAGATGCTTCATACACGTTGGCAGTGATTATCTTATATTCCAGACCCACGTGATAAATTTTTTGACAGATAACCTTACTGGAATGATAGAGCTCTGACAAACACAGTGTGTGTGTTATGCAGGCGCAGCGGCATCAAGTCTGATCTATACTACACAACGGTAAATGGACAATTCTGTTGAGTAATTGCAATTCGATATTTATTTCCGATAATGTGGAATCTGTCGGTCATTTGTCGCTTGTGATACAGGTAGACCCATATGTTGAGTGTTCGATTCCCTGGATTCACAATGTCTTCGGTGACTAGAGAGTTCTTCTCGAGTTTAGTTTGCCGGTTATGCTGGATCCAGCCTTGGCCAAATGAATTGCAAATTAGTCTAAATTGAAAAAGTGCGTTTCACTAAAACTAATGCCAATTAATGGCTGTACTTATAAAATGAAGATTAGATCAATGGAGAATAAACCTGAGTACGATTTCGAATAAATGGGAATACAATTCTTAATACATACAAGACGCGGATGAGTCGGAAATTATTTTGTTTGTGTATAATGAAATTGTGTGTAGAGTAGAGAGACTGAAGATGCGGTTAGAGAACAGGTGAAGAGATCAACTTCATTTTTATCTCATCTTCAAAACCACAACGAAAGTCACTTCGTGTTTCTCAGTCTTGATCCAAAATCCCGTATGTGCGTACGTGTGCGTGTGATCTCTGTGTCTGCGTGTGTTTAAACCAAATTTAATTTCGGATTTTGCCAGGACAATCTCCATGTAATTTTTAATTTTCCAGCACTACCCATATCTCCTTTCAAAAAATGTGTTCAACATCAGAATTCAGGACACCTCAAGTTCGGTCACCAGCCATATTTGTGTTTTTCCCCTGTCTCATTTTTATATTTTTAAATAGTTGTTTTGCAAAGAATTTAATTAATCAATCTCCTGCCAATCCAAACTGTTTAAATTTGAATGCGATTCGTGCAGCTGTGTTCGACAGCCAAACCATATTCGCTGGAAAAATCATTTCCTTAGTGCAAGACTTTACGGTACGACGGACACCTGTTGCAGTTCCAATTCCCGAGATTTCGTTCCACCAAAATTCGGAAGAAAATTATTACTATTACAATGTGTCAGCAAAAAGACGGCGACATTTTCGTGAAAATTCAGATGCAGCGGAAATACTACCACCTACCTATTTTAATGCGACTGTGAGCATTAAGACTATTTTCAAGGGGTCACGGTCCCGGGCCTTGTCAGAAGGTCAAGTGGTTAAGTTACGAATTGAGATGGGAGTAAGCAACTGTTTGAGACGATTGCGTGACTTGGACACACGGTTGTTTTTCTACAGGTCAACTCCTCGACTGATGAATGAAGAGTCGATGGATTGGCGGCAGACACTAATGCCTTTACCACCAACACTTTTTGTCT
The DNA here is from genome assembly GCA_034694305.1 of Protaphorura glebata. Classification (NCBI taxonomy): domain Eukaryota; kingdom Metazoa; phylum Arthropoda; class Collembola; order Poduromorpha; family Onychiuridae; genus Protaphorura; species Protaphorura glebata. The sequence goes on from JAQFYE010002590.1 coordinate 10,341, forward strand.
TGAATGCTGTCAGGGATGCCGTCAAAGGTTAGCTGATTTAACTTTTGACCAAAATTTGGTCGGGTGTAAAAAAAAATGCTTGAACTATTTATGCCACGGGCAACCGTATGCTTTCGGAATTTAATTTGGCCAAGAAAACATTTTTGACATACCAGATATTTTCAACGAATGTGATAGCATTTGACGATTTCTTAAAATTTGCATTTTAATCGGAATTTGAAATACCAATAAATCTGTTTTGTAAGTAAAATTCTTCCAAGCTATCCAATTGGATAAATTTGGTTGGAACTACAAAAAATTGTTTGTTCACAAACTGAGTTATCTTGTACAATAAAACCATTTTCATAAATAAAAAAATCAACCTTCAGTTTATCCGTACTTTCTTCAGTCCGTATGCAGAGTTGATGCGTATGGACAAATCTGTACGTCTACGATATACTGAGCTATTCGTCTCATGTGAATCATTTGCTGTGCAATAATTTTCAACTAGAAAATTAATTATTTCGGTCGAATTTTACACGTGGATTCCACATTAGGTTCTCCAATATATATAATTTGTTGACTTTGATAACATTAAACTCCGGCTAGGCAGAAGTGAAGTAAACAGTTATGAACCACCCTGAGCACGATTTAAGCAAGGTTCTTGTTTCTCCTGGGATTTGGGATCAACATTTTTTATCAATCGTTCGCAATTTGTTACCTGTCCAGGAAGATTTTTGAGAGGGAAAATAAATTTAAGAAAGTTGAACAGGAGAGGAGAACATTATTCTTCCAAGTCGGATAAAAACGTGCTCTTAGGACTCAAACTACATCCTTGTTTTGAGTTGTATCTCGTATCTCTTATTTTCCAAGTTTATTGAAATGAATGAGAAACATGTTCAAAACTTGGGTGCATGACATTCGAGGTCTTTTTCCTGGCATCCGTCTTAGCCTCACTCCCGACTCTGCCCCAGTGTTTTGACACGTAAACCATATTTACACAATCGTAAAACTTTGGCTAAGGATGAGGATTAGGAGGAGGGCTGATCGTCGCATTAACTTAAATAAAGGGTGGTAGGCCGCAATTCCACCGCGTTGGCGGAAATGGCTCATTTGATGTATTTCATGTCACTGATTCTGAGTGAGGTTTCGATTTGTCACGGTGATAACACGAGATTTCTCAGATTTTGCCAACAACAGCAACTGCGATGTGACATCGACGAAAGATTTTATCGGTCTCTTTTGTGCAGAATTCAAAATGTATACAATTGTGGCCAGGAGTTCCTTGATGCTTTTTCGGTATATTCTTTTTTCTCCCAAATGTATCATAATATACCGGCATCGTATCAAGGAGGTTAAATTGCTAATTGAAGTATCGCTGTACCTTAAGGAGGTCACTTATTTTATCTGTTCTGACGTGGCAGGCAACCGAAAAGTCGAATTTAGGTGAAACCCAGTAAGTTTAATTACTGTAATTTTAGAGTCAGAGATCTTCTTCTGACATGTGCCTGTCGCAAATCTAAATGTGTTTTAAGGATATCAGCTTCTGCTTCGAGCATTTAATTTACCTTTTTAGTATACACGTTGCGTAATGCGCAGCCCAAAAATTTTATTGTCGGGCACGGACCTGGAATTAGAAACCAGGTAAAGGTTCGAGATGTTAAAGTTGGATTTTAGTGCACTAAGTCGAAATGTTTATTTTTTCAAAAATATTGTTGCGTTCAGACGATCGCATGCGTTCGAGTTCGGAGAAACTCCAGGAATTCAAAATGCACAAGCAAATGTTCAAGGTGTTGAAAGGTTCTTGACTATGCGAAGCAAATAAGGAAGTGAATATTCCGCAAACCCAAATACCCAGGTTATGATACATGCTTTTCAGTCAGATTTGCTAACTACGTATATTCTATAATCAAACGTGTACTTTTATTATTTTTTTTCGGTTATCAGGAGTTTCATCCTCATTGGAGTTATGACATTATTGCAGGGTGCTCGATGTCTGCGTTAATGCTTTTTCGTCCTTTTATTTCATTTAATAAATTCTGTGCATCGCACCACTTTGCAAAAACTATTCACTCGAAGTTTTGTTCATATTTATTTCATGTCCCGAAAGTTCCATATCTCAATCTCCACTTTCACGGGAAAATTTGTAAATGCACGAATTTGTATTATTTTTATCAAATATTAGTAATTATCAAACAGCCAAATATAAAATTTCATGTTTAATTCCTTATCCTGGAATGAAAATTGTAAATAGAATTTTTAAATCTGAAATATAAATTATTAATCCATGCACTGATTTGCATTGACTGACATGTGTCACGCGTCAAGTCTGACCTGGTGAAGTCTGTCTGACAGTCAGAGGATGACATCCAATTGGTATTACATTTACAGCTCCAGCCCCAACGGGTGCCCTCGAGCTGGAGCATATGTATTCCATTAATAGTGATCACTTTCTAATCCCTGTTAGGTAGTACTGTTTATAAATACAGGGAATTGTACAATGAATCATGTGTCGAGAAGTAAACACAAATTACATACGTGTGAAATGAAGAGTACGGACAAGAAAAAAAAACAGGTTTGTAGGGAAGGAAAATGAACGTTCAGGATTCTTCCTATAACAAATTAAATTACATTACTATTCGGCCAGAAATAACTTTTGATTTCAAGTTTGTCACGGTTTCTAAAGAACCATAGATGTGCAGATTAGGAGTATTTTTTGAAACGAACGGACTACTGCAATTGTTTGTTAACGAGTTCTCTTACACATTTGTGCAATTTCAGACGAGAGTACCTTTTGAGAAACTATTGCAATGCCGAGAATTTGGACTGCAGTTAACTTTAGACGTGCGTTTTTCCTGGGTAGTGCCATTTTAAACGAATTCGTCGCAGTGTCATCAGTGTTTACACTGTAATCTGTGCGGAATGAAAGACATTCCGTTATCAGCCGATGTATTTGTAGTGTAAATATTTTGGTATTTTATTGGTAATTGATTGGTAATTGATTGAACCGAATCTTTTAGAGACAAGAATGAGCAAACGAAGAGATCAAGGTCATCTGCGTTTACAGACTATAGAAATTAGTACAGTTATTTTAAATATTATTGGCGTTCCAATTACGAATATTTTGAATCATGGCTTTTCCGGAATAAATAGTTCCACAGTTTGGGTCAAATTAGAGGATTTTAATATGAACATTTTAAACATTCAACATCGTCTTCAGAAACTAGAATTAGAATCACATTATGCGTCAAGGTATCGGGCATTAATTCTAAGGAAATATGCAGTAATTCTGTTGTGCATTCTAAGTTGTACAAATTAATCCATCGCTTCCTTCAATAGTCTTTAGAACCACTATAAGATTTGCATGAATTTGTGCACAGAGATGGACGAAATTAGGAAAAAGAGGGTTCGATTCCGGTGAATCGAGAACGTTAATACTAGTATAGACAGATATCCTCGAGGTCAGTTGAGACATGCTCTCATCGATTTGATTTGAGTGATCTCATCACGGAAATCTTTTTTATGACTGCTGTATATAAATTGTGCAATTGGTCAATTGGTCAAATTTGTGCAAAGAGGTGGACAAAATTAGGAAAAAGAGGGTTCAATTCCGGTGAACTGAGAACATCAATTCATCAATTGGATAGGGGATTTTATTACATCCTTTAGTTTAACGCGTGGTAGAATCATAGTTCATGAAAAAACTACAAACTTTCATAGGACAACCATTGGGAGAAAATCTTAAATATTACGATTATTGTATTGGAGTCCTTGTGAACGCGGACACGAAATGTTCGTTGTGTTCTGGATTAGTAATAATACACAAAATTCTGTCGGAGATTGTCAAGTCCTGGGGTTCGGACTACACGGCATAAATGCCATTCCCCCGTTGGGTCTCTTTGATTTCTTTGTTGAACAAACATATTGTTTTATCCACATGTGTCCATTTAATAGACCAACACACCATGAGTACACCCAACAAGGGGTCAACCCTTCACTAAGGTTTTCTTGACATTTACGCGTGTGTCTGGAGTCAGACAAAATGTAAATTATGCTTTTGTCAGAAACTTTGTCTTATTCCTGACAGGGTGGACGAACACCGGGTACGCGGACATTAATGTTCGGTTAATATTTGACTATTTCCTTTCTCCTGGTCTTTCCATATCTGTTCTTTATCGAACCGATTACACTTCTGCAATTTAGATAAATAAGTTACACAATAGAAAAATACTTGCAATCTGTGCAGTGCGAGTGCACTTAATTCGAAGTACGATTTGAGTACTTGCTGGTGTCTTATTACATATAAATGTTCATTTATGTTCATTTATAAATAATATGAACTGTCTGGTTTGTAAGATAAGACAATCATCGAGTACATTCTGTGTTCATGTCTTTCGAAATTAAGGAACAAAAAGGATTCTTAGTAGAATAAAGGAATAAACTAATGGTTTTAATACCTCGAGATATTTCCAATCCGTTGGATCATTGCCAGTGTATAGTTTCCAGATAATTACCATTTACACTTGTACGATTGAAAAATTAAGGTACCAAATATAAAAAACTTGCCAATGCCGTCCAGTGCGATCGCACAAGAAACTCCAGCATTCAAATCTGAATTTCATATCTTCTGATCAGGTGATATTGGTAAGAGGATCCGGTCAATCGCATGAGAAGCGATTTCTTTGTACGAATTCTCTGAAAGCATTTTGAAGTTTAATCCAACTTAAAATATCCCCGATTTGAATTTATAGGAAACTAATCCTACAGGGATCCAAAATATGAATATAATTGACAAAGTTTACCAGAGATTACAGAGACGTTTTTTTTTATTATGGTGTCTGGCATGTTTCAAAATTTTGGCAGGCATTTGTTTAAAATTTAGTTACAACTTGTCCAAAGCCTGAAGTTTATGAGTTCAGGTCAGAAATATGAAGGGCATAGTATTCATATTTCCGATATGCCCATCTCCATTCAAAAATTCAGATTTTTGAAAATATGTGATAATCAAGCCGACGCCTAAAATGTTGTAAATTTTTTTCTAAATGTTAATATTTTCTAGTAGTTTGAAGGGCGAGATCAACCATACAGAGTCAGGCTTAGTGCTTGACAGTGTTAACGGCTTACATTGGAGAAATTCTCGGCATTTAACCGACAATATATGACAGAAATAATTGATGTGCCACGGCTACATCGATCGTGCCACGGATCTCCCAACATTAAGCGCTATTCGGTACCAGGCTGTGACACAACGGTACGCCCTCAGCTAATCGAATCCAATCTGTCAGAGATTCCAGTGCTGAAATTGTATCATTGTTGAATAGCATTATTTTTAAATTTATACTCGAATGTTATTTTAAGATTCCGCAGACAAGTACTCAGATTCCTACGCACTAATGCACGACTTTGTACATAAATTAGGTGACCAAAGCTTTAAATTATTGCTCTGCACGCGTTTTTTAAGATCTCGTTTCGTAATCCCTACACATTTGGCAATATTTTAAAGGTGGATGGAATGAAGTTGAAAATGGTCTGACCCGGGAGGAGACGACGTTAATTACGTATGCAAACGTTTGTCTTCTTTGACTTAAATCAAGTTTTTTATGTCTACACTTTTAAATTCTCGGTCCAGGCGAAAGAAACAAAATCGTCGAGAATATAATATAAGGATGAAGTGGATTTTGCCCATCCATTTTCTCCACCCCGTATTTGGGCAAAAGGACGACTGGACTGACTTTTGTTGGCAATGTGTGAACGTGAACGTCTTGTCTTGTCTAAGTCTCTTCTGGACGGGACCACCAAATTGCCTATAGAGAAGAAAGGAACCCCAAAATGAAACCAAATAAAATAAGGAAACACCAAATACACAAACATTTGTTTCCCCAAATTTGCGTGGTCAAGTTGCATTTAACCCTTTGGGGTCCAAAAACCAAAGTTGAATCAATATAAGAAAATTATATTGCCTTAATAAATCAAAATAGCAATGTAAAAACTTTACTCCCGTGGTGGATCCAAATTTGTACTCAACGACCGATGAGAGATATTGAATGATGATAAAAGTAATTTGAAGGATTTATTATTCGAAATTAATTTCTGTGTTTTGCAGAGTTGTGTTATTGCACAGGGTTCCAAATATGTTGTATAAAATTTTGTTACTAAAAACGTATAGCTTTATCCGTCTTAGAAAGACACTAATCGATAATACATATTATTTATTTGCGACCGTATGCGTGTGAATGCGTGTATTTGGATTTTTTAGCAAAGCCAGGTAAGAGGGCAGGAGTTGAAATGATGCATGATGACTCCTTTGGAACAATTACGAAAGATCTTAGACACATTTTGTTTGCGCGACTGAGACAAGGTTTGGTCCAAACCCAGTTTCCAAATAAGGATCTTCTTGTCTAGATGGACAATCAATAAAATATTCCATCCGAACAGAACATGTACCAGCGATGTGTGTTTGGGTCCCATCCTCCCCCTCAAGCGTATTTCTAGCAACCAAGAACGAAGCGTGATTATAAACCGTATCCACGCAATTAACCCCCGTGACCTCGGACTAATAAATCCACTACACCCGAGCACCATCCACTCTTCAACTCTTAGGAACTCCGCAAGATTATCATTAAAATACCTCCTGAGTCAACATTTAAATTTGAATTGAAAGACTAATCGTCCAGGTCAGCGAATTTCCTCAAGAATTCTTGCCAAGGCAGTCCACATTTCCTTTTTAAAACATTGACACATCAGTAACGCCAATTCGTGGCAGACTAAATTTTGCTTATGGACAGAACTACTCAAAACATCCAGTACGATCCCTCCCCTCCCCAGAAATTATATAGAATTTTTTTTGGCTCAGTCAATGCCTTTCTAGTTTTCATTACATTCAATAATAGTTGTTTTTAATACCACGTAATCATTCGGCGTAAGAATTTATCTTGAGTGACTTTTCAACAGAATTTGTACAATTTTTTTTATTGTTTTTATTATAATTTTCATGCATTTCGCAATATGATTACCACGGGGTATGGTATAACGGTGAAACACGCCCAGTCCCAAGAAGTAATCGATTCAAAAATCTTTTAAGCAAATTTCGAAACTTTGGTATATGAGAATTTGTCCCAACCATGGCTCAAAATCATCCCAAACCCTGCTTGCTATTTGACTTGAATGAGCGAGCGATTTCAACTGGATGGGATTAAAAAAACCAACATTTTGAAAATCGGTAAAGTTTTCGTAATTGTACTTCTAGGAACCGCCCCC
>JAQFYE010002591.1:0-17575 GCA_034694305.1 Protaphorura glebata
GTTGTAGATAAAACGGCGAAAAAAAGTAATTCATTGTAGATAGAATGGCCAAAAAAAGTAATTCATTGTAGCTAAAAAGGTAATTCCAAAATGTCGAAAAATGTACTCCTTTCAGACTACAAAAAGTTGGTCACCCTGGACGTACCTTCTTCAGAAGTGGTTTCCTTGTAAATATGGAGCTGTATCATGCAAAGTCATGACAATCGGTTAGTCCCCGTATATACGATAGTAAAATAATTCGTAACCTTTCGACCCAGCCGCAGCTCCAACTGTATGACCTGGCAAAATTCTGATTACTACACATTTCGTTGGGTTTTGAGAATCTTTCAAACGCACGAATACAGGCAGATTACCACGTTATGCATATACATCAATGCCATAATGACAATAGTTGCCAACAAATTGTAATTGCATGTACCAAATTTAAATTTTTCTGATGGGATATGATTACCGTAAAATTTATAATAGAGCCGCGGACCCCAGAGCTGTATTTGCAAGGATCAGGAAATTTGACCGTGCTGTATTAGAGACGAGGTTGAATTATAGAGACTAGGCTTAGGCTTCACTAGAAAGATTCTGTTATATGTTCTTTTACGAATGGGAACTCCGAACTGACGTTAAATTGATTTTAACAGGAACAGACTGTTATAAAAGCTTTCGGCGTTTTCGTTCTCCGAGCCCAAATCAAATTTTATGAGTTCTGTAAAAGAGAAATGGACAATTACAATTGAAATTACATTTATATTTGCAGGATTCAACAACTCATTTTCCCAGTATTTGCAAGAACTTTTTGAAAATTGATAAATTGTGTGTAATTAATAATTCTGAATTTTACAGGCTGGGACCTTTCAATCTACAGTAACTTTTTTATGATTTACTCAATAATTTTATTTCTACATGACGTCGCGAAAAATCTGAATCAATCCCATCTAATTAATCATTCAAATTAAATTTTTACAATAGTACAACAAAACAAAACTTACGAGTTTTGCAAGTTTTTTGCTATAAATACATTTGGGCCATTATAGTAAAATTCTGCAGGGACCCGTTTTTCTCGAAAGCCTAAAAGATTTAAATTATGAGCCTTATGAAAAATACATTACACGAACTAATCTCCGAGCGACACGACAGTAATTTCCATAAATTATTACAAAGCCGAAATTGCGACCGAAAATCAGGAGGAACTAGTTTTGTGTTGAAAGGACATCCGCGGCGGAAATTAACCTTCCTCCTGGCAATTACATGAACCAGACTTCTTTATTAATTACCAGGAACTATTCCTCATTTTACATGGTACTTTTCACACTCCCTCTGGAACTAATTACTCTTTTCCACATAAGATATATGCGTTCACACTAGAAACCAGACACCACATAAATTTCATAGTTTCAAAACCTGACAAAGACATTCTTTCCTGGCAGGTAATTATCTCTGACGATATCATATGCATACTACGTATTCATGGACGCGAAATAATAGGAGTGACAAAGTCTCCAAACTCAAACTCTACCCATTCTAGTCATTTTAGTTTCATGACCTCCTTTCCTTCAATTCTGATTTCACCCAATTTTATACACCCCAGTTGTTACATTGCGTTTTCCAGAGTGTGTGTGTGTGTGACAATGGCAGACACAAAAGACTTGGCTATTTGTATAATTACAACTCGACGATTCATTCCAGTCTAGACAAACGCATACGACATGTGGACATGTGGACGTGTCCGAACAACAATGGGACCAGGAACGATTTTAATTTAATTTAATTTTCCCTACTATCATCGAAATTCCACTCACAGAAATACAAACAAAAATAGCAGAAGGTTCTGGTTGGCTGGAGCCGAATTTAATTTTGGCAATGGAAATTAGAACATTCTGTGCATAATGTACAATCGAGTCAATCCCGTTTCTGTTACATCAGTGGCGATTCCGTTCCAATGACGATGACGATTCTGAAATTCCAACTGACATTTTATTCAAGCGTTCAGACGAGCAAGTACGGGGTGGTTCAAAACATACTGATCCAACGTTAGTACAGATGAGATGAATCGTTGAATTTCATCTGAAATCTAGTTCAGAGTTCAAAAATGAATTCTTTTTAGGAATTCTTTTTCTTAGAGAGAGAGTTGGAAACTAGTATATTTCCACCAAACAGTTTGACTCACAAAAACTTGAAATCGGCTAGAAAGCATAACATTTGTTTCGAATTGGCCAAACACGAAATAATAGCTAAAATCGTGCATCAAAATTGAGGATAACATTTAAAGCCATTCCTTTCTTGCGGTCTGCATGACCTGCGTTTCCATGAAATGTCTGAACAGAGAAATTTTTGCACATGCCCCGAATAATTAGTTGATTTTACAGATTACCTTCCAGAACTCGATTTCTCAAATAAACTAATCACGATACACACGAATTTACTTGCACTAGGACTCGTCATTTGTGTGCGAAATGCGCGGAGCACGTTTTCCCACCCTGGGTGGACGAATTTGAACCACCCTGAATGTATTACTACATTTGGTGATTTTGGCCATTTCTTTTTGAAAATGGCTAAGTTCGGAGGAGTATCACTAGAACGAGTGCACGAGACGAGTATCCTTAAATGACATTGACGATGACGAACGCCGGAGAGTAGCCGAAACCGTGGCGGACAATTCAGCGAATAGGAAACCGGAGATAAGCCAGCCAAAAACCCAATTCTTTTTACTTTTTCTGACCCTCTCGAATTTCCTTTTCCACAACAGAAGACGGTCGAGTTCCCCGGTGGCGGCTGCAGTCCGATGGACACTTGACATAAACAAACTGGATAGCTTCATAGAGATGGAGGAAGAAAACCCGCCTCCAGTCACTTTAGTTTTTCTGACTTGAATGACAATGACGAGGACAAGTAGGAAGACGTTCCCCCAAAGGGGAAACTTTATGGAGACAAATACCCCTGTTTGTTTATTTCTAATTATCATGCCTGTACAAAAATGCTGGCTATGATGATTGCTCATTTAGACTCCAGATATAATTTACATTATTTATGAAAATTAGAAAGAATTACTTTCAGGTCGACATTTGTTATGGCTTATTTTACATTAAGGACTTACTTTATAGTATTAGAATAATACGAACGCATTTTTGTGAAGCATGGCCAATCACGCCCGCGTACTTCTCCTGTAGAAAATGGCCTAGGGATGGTGCCACTACTGGTAGAAAAAAGTGGATGTGGAGTAAACCTTCTCAAAGCAGCCATATATGCACGAAGTATGAAACGGTATAAATGAGAAGACATAATATCAGCCGGACGTTCATTAAAGAACATTTTTGGTGTCGCGATCTATTTGAGTGAATATTTCGTTTTCCGAATTCCGACTGAGCCCTACACGAAAAACGTAATTTTGAAACGCACACACAAGTAATGAGAGAATTTCGAAGTTTTGGAGTTTTCTCGTCTGCTGACGCAAATAACAAAAAGAAAAGTCGATAGTTGGAAGGGGAAAGTTGAATTCGAATTCGACACACACGACTAGGACTGGAGAAAGTGGACTACGTCCGTAGTATTTGGTAGACTGGAGGGAGAATCGTGGGAAAACTGTGCGGGAGTTCAGTGAGCTGTGTAATATGTAATATCGTATTTCCGGAATTCGGACAGACACAAGAGGAACAAGGATGCCCGGGTACGAGTAACAGCTAACATGTATAAATTGCAATTGCGAGGTCTGAAGTCCATAGACTGATCCCCAAGGGAAGATCTGAATGCCGGTTAGTGCTTGGTCTGTATTTCATAGGACATTTGAAGATAGACGGACAGAACACAAAACTAACACAACCTGTCAAGAAGAAAAGAATGACAAGATGGATGATGAGATGTTTTTTAGGAGACGCGTCGGAAGGAAGGACAGAATATGTCCGGGTCTAGAAAATTCTTTGAAAGTTGAGTCCTTTTCACTCCTTGGATTTGACAGTAGAATGACGCGTCCGGGTGTTCGGCATTAGAACATGGGTGAATAGATGTTTTAAAGGCATTTCATTCGAATGAACGAATCCATACACCATATCAGAAAAGGTCACTCACTCATGACTGACCGCGGCAGCTCAGATCAATGAAGGTTTATCTGTTCACGAATATATTGTGCCCGGAGGATATTCTAAACAATAACTGGATTACTGGATAACTGGACAAGGTCCAGTCGGGGCGCATAGTACATGTACTGTTGTAGGCGAGAGTCTCAACAAATGTACAATGTACGCATCATGTTAGTTGTCCTACTCGTTGAATGTTTAACATTCCAAGCCTGTATCTTGTCTGCCATTCCAAAAATATTTCACATTATTTACACCAGCATTGAACAGTGCACACACAACACAGTGCAACATTCACTACGGGCCACGTTCGTCAAACAACGGTCTTAGTGTCCAGGTCGTGGTCTTCCGGCAGGATACTACAACATTCTTCCGGTCTATTGCCAAATGGTTTTGACACCTGTATGGCGATAGTATTTTCTTTAGATGGATATAACTTAATTATACGTCTATACAGGGAGAAGTGCGAAGTCGTGTACTAGAATATCTTCAATTCAGTAAAATAAAAATACTATTGAGATCTCGAAATAAAAGTTTTTATAGAATTTTTAGGTTTGGAAGACTAAGGTGTTGGGAAATCGTGCAAAATCTAATTATTTTGAAATAGTAAATAGAAAATTTAAATGGTTAAATAAAATTTCCACCTCATTACAGACCTTTCAAGAAGTAATAAAGCTACAATAACACACACAGGACAATCTCATCTTTACATTTTAATAACATATAAATACTAACAAATTATATTTCGAACGGTGAGTTCAAGGAAAACGTAGATTTTGTTAAATCTTCTTAAACTCGAAAGTGCACAGGAATTACGAAATACAATATTTTTTTCAAAGTATTTGTTCATCGTAATTCGGGATTACGCTACTGTGTGAAACAATTCCTAATGCTGAGAAGGATTTGATTAGTTCAAGCTAACTACGGAATTGTAGAATTCGAAGGTGACTGAGACTGACTCGCACGTAATCAGAATCAGATACCAGAATGTGTGGGACAATTCATCTCAATATCTGCAAGTAAATTGAACATTTGGAGGATTTGGCTTTCCAAAATTTATACAAAATGACAGGTATTAGTCTGTAATTTAGATGTTCGTCCATGTAATACAACCGGAACTTCATGAATCAGGCCTAAATAACGTTTAATCGAAATCACACTTAAGACTTGGAAAGAAATGACATTTTAAATGGTCAACATACAAATTTATTTTGAAATAGGACGCTTTTATTTGATTTTAATTCTTCTCACTTTCCAGCAATACATTCAAATGAATCCAATTCTTTCGTAGTAAGTTACTGACATGCAAATGTTATCAATGCTTTCAAATTAAATGACCTGATCACTTTTAGTTGCTAGAATACATTTTGTGTTAAGGTCACAGGCAAGTTGATTTAGTTAAGTGGTTAGATTAGATTGTGACAGGGAACTTGCCCTCTTCCATCTGAGTCTCCCATTTAGTGACCCAAGCAATTGGACACATGGACTTGTAGACCTTGAAGAAATACTGACAAGGGGCATAGTCTTCTCCACGCAATTTGATGCATCGATGGTAGTCCACAAAACTTGTGAAGCAATGATTCGTTTGATTTGTGTTTGGAAAACGTGGGTCAAACGGTGCCGTTTCAAGCTTGATTTCCTTTTCCTCATCTCCTTTGGCGTCGTCTGCCTTTGTGTCACCTCCTCCTTCGTCACTCATTTTCAAAGGTCAACCTCGAACCAGGGTCAGTTCAGTAGCAGCAGCAATCAAAACAAATGGACTTTACCTGCAATTTACAACAAAAATAACAGTTACTAAAGACAAAGACCAGGAATAACGACAGCCACCGCACCGTACATAAATTTGAGATACAAAAATCCGTTTTTAAAATTTGTATTTTGAAAATTCTAACTAAAAACTTCAATTTCTCTTAAAGAAATATTGAATTCAATATTTCAGTGTCAGTTGCTCTTACATAAGGATATAAGGAAGAGATGACTTTTCAGAAGTATTACAATGTGACGAAATAGTTTCAAAAATTATTAAATAAAATATTTGACTTCGGTATAATTTTGTGCCGGACTAGCCTGATTAGCAATATCAGCAATGGCCGATCACCCAGTTTCGTATTTTTTTGGTATATTATTCAACAGATCACGAATTTTCAATATACTTACGAAATTCCTCACAACAATTCACCACAGCGGAAACCCAGACGTTGACTCCTTGGTTGACCTCAAACTTTTGATTCCAATTGGTCACAGCGTCGTTGACCTCTCAAAATTGGAAAATTCCGAATGACAAATTATCAACAGACCAAAAACGATGAACGACGACTACTGTCCAATTTCAAACTTCCCAGCTGAAGTGAAAATTGACTGCCGAGCGCGCGTATTTTTGAAATGAAATATTTGCCTTTGCATGTCAAGTTCTCATCGGTCGCCGCAGCATTAAAAAATCAATTTTAAAAAAAATCGATTTAAAAAATATGCAGTGACCATTTTTTGAGAAAATTAGTAATTAGCTAGAAAATATGATGAGGTATACGTATAAATTTTTTTGACCTGATACATGCCTTCTTACAATGTAATTTAAATATTTCCGATTCCGAGTTTTTCAACTGGCCTAGTCGTACCGGTCTAGTCGGCTATAAGACAAGGCTTAAGTCCAAAATGATGATTATAAATGATAAATGATTAAAACCGTGAAACTGAAAATGCGGTCTCAGCAGCCGAAGATCGAATTAATTCCTTCAAATGTTGACAATGAAAATGTTGAGGGTCGAAATTTTCAAATTGTATCATAAAATTCATCAAGTTATATCACTGTTGAGTAGATAATTTTTAACACAATTTGAACGAAATTTATTGCGTGACTGATGAAAGGATTCAATCAGTTAATTGTTTTTACTAAAATATTATATAAAAACTCGTCAACATTCTGTAACTGATAAGAAAATGTCCATTTCTCCAATGTTCTTAAGCGAAAATTAATGATTTCCGTCACAACAGATGTTGCGCCGATATTACCAGCGTTCGTATGTATTCTAGAAAATTCTTCAGATTTTGTCACGGAAGCTAAGAATATTTCTAATCAAATTACACATGATAGGCCCAGTTGGAATATACCAGGACACAGCAGTGTCCAAACCAATTCATGGACCACATTGTCAAAATAAATTGAATTACAGATATTTGATTAGCTAAAATTGTATGTAGATTTCGCAATTCTTTTTAACTTTTCTTTGCATTCTAAAGTCCTTATAATATAGTAAGTACATTATCTGACCTACATTTTCTAACAAGCTTCGAGTAAAATCTAGAAATGTACTGTTCGATACAGAAAATATATCACGCATTAACGGGTTTGAGTCCATTTCTTTAAAATAAAACATTTTCTTAACAAATTTAATAAATATAGGTCGATGCTCCCAACCTCCCAACGCCATAAAAAAGTCGACATGATCCCAGCAAACCGAAAAAGAAGTATTCGTCAATAAAATTTAAAGGTCAAGGCAAGGGGTACGAAGTATAAGAAGATACAGGAAACAAAAGATATCAGATATCAGATGTATTTAAATAGGTACTTACAAATTCGTATTTTGTTTGACGATATAATAAAGGGCCAGTCGAAAATTCTCGATGTAGACATTTTAACAATACATATCGAAATTTTCAATAGTCCGTTCTAACCACTGAACACTTTCATTAATTGAGTGTAAAACCTTACGAATCCAAACAAACTTGAAGATAATGTAGACTCTACGTTTGAAAAGTTTTTTGAACATTCTTTGATTTCTACACTTTCTTTACATTATTCTGCCAGAACTAGTCCACTATTTCTAGCCAAATCGGTATTTCAATGTATCGATATTCGATATCACCGAAATTGATACATTTCTAAAGCGATGCCTTCGATATTGTATCGTCTACAAAACATTTTTCATTCGAATTATTCCACGAAGTATCCTTCGAAACATTCATCTGAAAAAATCCGCTTACATTAGTTCTGACAGATTTTTGTACGGTTTATCGACTAACACGCCTAAAATATTTTTCTTCAAAAAATCCGCCAATGCTACCTTCTTTGCTTTTTTTACCGAACTCTGATGTTTGACCGGTTTGGAGAAAGTCGATTTTTAGTGGCTGCGTGTTTCGAGGAGTTAATCTGTGTTATTCCAGTTTGCGGTAATAATAAACTTTCTTCTATACAAAATTTCAAAAATTGAATAAAAATAGAGCAAAAGGAGAGGTTAGGCGGATTTTTCTAGTAAACATATTTCGAACTTATTTTAGTACCTAGATATATCGTTCAAAAATCCGTCTTTTGAGGATCGTTTAATGATGATTTCCATCTAAGATTGCGCGTATCGGAGATTTAACATCTTAGCTCTTCCACAACATTATCTAGAAAATGCAGGTTTTGTCCGACTCCCACCAATTGGGCTGCAGGAGTAGGGGCAAGTGACAATGTAAGATGTGAGTGAAGTTTTGTTACTAATGTTAAGATTTTCGGATTAGAAAAATATCTTTGTATATCTAACCCATATATCACCATCAGATTTGTCATCTTCAATCTGATCTGACTTCGTGTTCCCATAAACAGAATTTTTTTCCGTCATCCCTCTAATATAATGATCAGATACGATCTACCTCATATTGATTTCTCGTATCACATCATATTTGCCGCAATCGATTTGATATTTGACGAACTGCATTTTTACGACGATACATGCCATAAATCACGGAATAAACACCTGGGCTCAATTAATCGCCTTTGCCCGATTAAACATCGGTCTGGATTATCCATTGCGAATACACTTCGACATGTGCGCAAATAACGCTTTGGATTATTCCAAAAGAAGCATATAAAATGAGATTTGGTAATCATCAATGATCGATTTCATTAAGTTTTAAGTAAGAAGCAATTAAACATAAATATGCAGAGGAAAACTCTGGAAAGCTGCTGTAAAGTAATTTATTCTGAATTCTTTTGTTTATTGAAAATTATTACGGATTACGAAATAAACGACGGGTCGGATTAAATGCCAGGCTTCATGAAACGCTGGGTCAGTGTTGCCGTTTTTAAATAAACGCCTGGTAGTTTATTCGGTCATTTACGATACGGTGCGTTGTGATCGCACTGTAGTCTCTCAACCTTGAAGTAAAGGTTGAGAGTGTAGATAACCGTAAAGTATGTCTGGAATGCGTGGCAATCAATATTACATGCGAATTAATTTCAGAAATATCACAAATTAAACAGTAAGCAGCAGCTCATATTAAGGACGCACAAGCTAACTTCTAAGAGGAACACATTTTGTTACGGTATTTCAAAATTCACATCGGCTCTTCATTGTGTGCAGTGTGACGTGTAGCATTTGCCTTCCCTTTCTCCCATCGGCAGAGAATCTTATGAAGGATCTTGTTTGGTTAGCTATTCCTGAAAATCTGATGCCGCGGGTAGCGGCGCTGACCCTGCAGCCTAAGTAAAGGTCGGGTCTTTGCACAGCATATCGACACAAACACTGACGAAATGTTTTTGTTCGAGAATTCCATCGATGTTATCTCTTGCTGTAATTTCATACATTTTTGGAGATACTGTTCGATTGATTTTGAAAGAAAGACGCTTTTGGTAAGGCAGTTGGAGAGAAAAAACTGATCTTTTCCCGGAAATGCCTTTCCACATCCAAACTGGTGAAATTCTTTTTTATTTACTTTACAAAACTGTCGCCTATCACCCAGTATCGGCAGATTTTTCGAAAAACAGTATTTTGAACATCGCTTTTAATCAAAAATCCGTAATGCATGCCGTTTGTTACTTAAGTCCTCGTGTGCGCCGCTGATGCCCGTGTGTGCTGTCGGATTGTGAAGCGGAATAGTTTTTTGTTTGACTCCTCCTTATTGGTGGGTCGATGAGGAGGGCAAAAGTTACGTGCCACCCTGTATTCGACAGGATTAGTTTTAATTTGACATTATAATTATATATTATTTTAAATATGTGCCAATTTAAAGATGTGATAGAACCAGGAAATGATATCTTAGTTTCACTTCAACTTATTTCTGGAAATTGTAAAATCATACAAGGTGTCTAATGAATAAATACTTCATCCAAGCCAACAATTGTTTCCGGAAATTAATTGTCAGTTTTGATACTCCAATTCATGCAATTTTGACATTTAACAGGAAAATATTAATAAACTAATTAGATGCAAATTAATTCGTCATATTAATAGTACGGAAACAATTCAATCCAAATACGACTAGTTTACACCGAATTCGACATTTACTATTAATAAATTCTAGAACCATTCATTCTATAACACTAATTTGGAATCCGGCGACTACATATGTAGTCCGAAGAAAATGTGAAAGGTATTATCCAATTTTGCACGTAATACTATCTACTGGAAGAAAAATTTCGAAAATCAATATTTCACCAATCGTCTGCCGCCTGTGTCATGTCTGCTACACAAAAAGTGCGTGCGTGCGTGTGCTGCTAAGAGAGTAATTAAAATTATACCCAGACTCTTCTCATGCGAAGGAATGTCTTCAGGGAAATTAAAGGAAGATTGCTATTGCTATGCTATCAGCTTAGACTATCGCAAGTTGTGATGTGCTTCAATTTTCACACTGTACTAATTAATTCGTTTTACAAGCCACGGAATAGAATACGCTAATCTTTCATCTCTGAATTTAGCGTCTTACAATACTATTGAACTCACTAAGGTATAGGACGAGTGTGTACTCTAAATTAAATATGTAGAATTGCGTAATAATGTCAATTGCCTCTGGACTTCGACATTCGATTTTTCCCAGTCCAAATTCAAATACACCAACAAAGGTACTCAATTATAACCGAAGGAAGGAACGCCATTGCCTGGAAGTCGTGGATAAAATGAAAATGATTGATCCAGAGATCCAGAGATCATTTAATTTATGTCCAAAACAATTCCACAATTATTGTGGAAGCCGATGGAAGAGTACCTTGATCGATACGCATGCATGTGGAATAACCTAAAGTGTCTTTCTAGATAGACGTGTTACAGAAACACGTCTATCGTTATTATATTCGTTATGATGGACTTTAAGACACGTTTAGAATAGATAAATACAATGAATAGAAAACATTACGTGGACAGAAATGCCAAACCGAAAATTTGACAAAGTTTAAGAAATTATGAAACTACAAGAAAGGTGACGAAAAGGCAGAGTCGAGAGAAGTAAAAGACAGCCGCACACAAACTTTCAGGTTGATTGCTCAAGAATTAAAGTTATCGTTCGCACGAACAGACGGACACAGGAAATTTCAAGTGACCGTGTCCACTCATTCCAATATAAAAAGAAATATCGAAAACAAAATGAATTAATTTTTTTAGACTACTCTACAAAATAAAACGAATATTTTTTTAAAATAAAATTGTTTTAATTTGCAAAGTGATTTATTTTTTTAATTTTCATTTTCCCTTCTCGTGGTTTAACTATGCGATTTCTCAAAGCCGGACTAGGACCGTCATTCAAGTCCGCTCAAGTAAAACAATGATATGGATGGATTTGCGCTAAAGGACTTAATACGAATACAGAATTTGAAAAATAAAAAAGACAGAACTGATTCAGTATTGTTGCGTAGAAAAAGTTCCCCAATTTTGAAATATTTGCCAATTTCTTATTAAAAATTAATGAAATTCCAGAGGTTGAAGGTATATCTCGAAAACTCCTGGTTCAAGTTGTTAAACGTTTTGAAGTTTGGAATCAGAGAGTGTCAACAAAAGTGCAGATTTGCTGATTTTGAAACCCCAGGCTCTAATAGGCTACAGGATGAAACCTCACAATTTGCTCCCCTGCAGCCCATTGAAGGGAACTCGAACAAAATAGATTTGTAGATAAGAATTTTGTAGAGAATTTTTCGAAGAATCTTGTGAACTCTTCTGCATAAAATTTTGATGTGCCGACGAGCACTCACGTAAAAATCAGCATGAAAATGGCCCTGAAAGACGGATTTTTGAACTGCTTTTCAATATAAACACGTCCAAAATATTATTTTCGAAGAATCCACCGATGCTATAATTTTGTCTATGTTTGTATGCATTTTTGGAGTTACCAGTCAATTTTCACTCCAAATGGAAGTATCACGTAATTATTTCCTCCAAATGCGTCTTCAGTGAAATTCAACACGCGAAAGAAATATGCATTGAATAGACAAGGACTTCTCGGTGAAGTGTCATTCAAAATAGTACAATACATAAAGAAATTACCAAAGGTCAACACTTACAAATTGGTCTGCGACAACTATTCTAATTTCACTCTTTTCAGTGGCCTATCTATAGAGTCATCGCCTATGCCAAAGCATATTTGATACAAGGTTAGTCTTACTGTTACAACGGACAATTTTAAATAATAATTGCGTTTTCCTATACGGCGAAGCTAATGAATCAGTTCTGTAATTTATCTGTCAAATTCGGTCAAATTCTGTAACGAAGAAACTGTGCAAAGTAAAACGATTTTATTTAAAAAAATATATATTTATTGGTCAATAGGTTTAACGGTATTCAAGGACATGTTTTAATATTTATTTACTGGTAAGCTTTCGATTACGCTCTGTAATCTTCTTCAGACCGACAATTTTACAGTATTTTCCACTTCGTACGACCATATACGAATATAAATAATATTTATATTTTATAAATTAACCTAAAATTATTTTTTAATTCGTTTTGTTCTTGATTTTCGTAACTTCTATTTCCAAATACTTTTCTTTTATTCATTTGTATTTAATTTCGTCATATTTTTGGTTTGACGGTTTTGCTCGAATTCCAGGAGGCTCAACTTATTTATTTTAATATCAAGGGCGAATATTTAGAAACCATTATCGGCATCCATTCACGAAAAGATGTACTTGCAGATAATGCTTTCTCTCCCTGCACCGAATGTCTATAAAATATGCGAAAATTCAGAATTTTGAATTTGGCATGACTCCGACGCGCCGACACGACGGTTAACGCCAATAGTTCTGAAATGGCTTTAGCTCTTTGGCAAAGTGGGTTACATTACATATGTCATGTCCTAATATTTATTTCGGAACTTTCCAGCCTTTATTATTTTCTCATGCTAATCTTATTATTAACATGTACTTCGTCTGGCGAAACCTTGCCTCGGAGTTGGGACAGAATATAAGCAGGTTAATTTTTTATTTCCATATTATTACCAAGTGATAAGAAACTTTCGGACAGTCTGAATTTATATGAGTACAGGATGCTAACCATTGACTTTTTCCGGGATGCCTTCTTGGATCCTTTGTAATATTCCACATCCCGTGTGCTTTTCAATTTTGAGCAATAAAATCGTGGTCGTCGCCGACTAAAATGCTGTGCGTTGTCCCTGACATAAACAGAGGATTGTCGTAGATTACATTAGAAGAGGAGATGGGATGCTGGGATGCTGGGATGGAGATTTACATTTACCTCTTTACCCCAAAAACCCATTAGAGTGTTTAACATTAAAGCCCGGAACGGTGGAGACAGAGTGTGTTGGCGAACTAAGATGAGGTCCCATAAAGAACACTCAAAACTTTCCCAGAGTCTCGACCGGGATTAACAATGCAAGAACACCAATTGTCATTCCCTTGTGACAATAAATGTACAGGGTCACAATTGTGTACTGTCTACTCTGATTTCAAAAAAATCAGATTTCGCTCTGCAAATGCCTGGCCAGTGAAAAATTGACTTTCTCCAACCGGGTCTAACAAAATCTTAAGAATTGCATAAAATTGTTGCAAAAACAGTAGTATAGGCAGACTTTTTAGAATTTTTTTATTTTGGGCGCGTTTTCGCCAAAATACCGTTCCTTTATGCCGATTTTTTACTTAAACGCACGTCAGCGTCGCTACGATCATTGGATATTCAAACGGAGAGGCTCCCTAGATCCTTCATAATGTTCTCTACATACATATCTCACTATCTGTCCCACTAACCCAGATTGGCTGCCGAATGGGAGCATAGGTTACGCACCATCCTGTATAATTCCAAACTAATGATACTTTGGTAGTTTTTAAAACGATTGATCTCTTGATAATTTGTTTCTGATGAGAAAGGAAGACAATGTATAATTGACACCCTGTGGTTGTGAAAGCAGAAGTGAAAGTGGACTACTTGGACTTTCCCGCGGAGACAAATAATTCTCATCTCAAAGAGAAGTACACAAGACATTTGCTTGCCCGGGTTGGTTGCGAATTACAACAATTGCAATTGAAATTGCTCGTCGTAAAAAACTCATAATATTTTGTCTTGAGGAGAGAGGATTGTAAACACAGCGGGAGGAATGAAATACAAGTACAGGGATTTGTTTGAAGGCGTGCCTGAAATCTTTCATTTACATTACAACATTTGAATTTATATCAGAGAGGAAACTGGCTTCTATGTTGGTCGGGTTTACCCAAAATAATGGAATGGATTATGTTTATGAAATCAAAACAGGACGGGACAAGAATGAAGAAAAACTAAACTGACTCTTGTTGTCTCCTTGTTTGTGCAGAATAAATTGGGGAATTCCGGTTATTCCTCGGTTGTTAAAAGCTTCGGCTTTATTTTATTTCGTGAAGACGAATAGTCTAGTCTCTGTGAGGGTATAAATTCTACTATATGAATAGGAAATGCAATAAATCAAAGAGGTTTCCTACTGCTGGTGAAAACCGATAGAATTACGCTATAAATGTTGAAAAGGACGGGTGATAGTAGAGGCACCCGGGTAAGACCAAAGGATGGGCTTCATATCACGCGAAACAGCCTCCAGAAACAATCCGTTCAATGAAAAGTATCGATAATTCTGATTCAGGTCACATTTTCAAAACTTGCCAACTTAACCATGTCTGAATTTGTTTTCAAATATTTATTGTGTGTTTTGCATGGTACACTTACTGAGTCAATCGTAAAATGTTAATTTTAATCCGATTCTGAACACATCTACCAGTTTCGCTGAACCAAGTGTTTGGCAGTTGTATCTGTTTGTTTAATTTCTCTAATTAGATGTTTTCAGAAAAAGTTGGTGAGCACACTACATTTTCAATATTTATTAAACGTATCGACATGTGCATGTCGGACAATCAGTTCTAAAGTTGCAGACCCACTAGTTTTAATAGAAATGTTCTGAACGGCAAGTGTTAATTATTGCCTTTGTCAAATTTGGAATGGTTGGGCAATTTAAAAAAATATATAATGTATACCTTGTAAAATTCGAAATGAAACATATACTCTGATGCCGAAATGCGTCGCATCGGTAGCTCGATGACTTTTTCAATTCATTCTAAGAAAAAACTTGTTCATAATATAATTCTCGTATTGTTGACTGTTGACGACATTGACCTATTCTGTTCAAAATTATGCCTTAATAATTACAGAAACTTAAGAACGGCACTTCACTTTTAAACTTCGAATGCTCTAAACGATTCATGGTTTCAACGAATCAATGCACTGAGGTCAAGTTTTATCGTGAGATGCACTGAACACCGGTCCAAAGAAGTGAACGCAGACACATTCACTCCGTTATGAACATCCCGGTCGCGGTCCTCTATCAGGATGGTAGGATTGAGCTATTCGGAGTCTTCATAAAATTCTCATAATACAATCGATCCACAGAACTCCAATATTTTGAACTTCACAACAGACAATTTCAATTAAAACGTTCCTGGGGTCATACATACGAACGCATCTCATTCGTTACACTTTTTTCCAGAGGTGTTCCGATCCTATCTGGAGGAGAATTTTCAGTACCATTCTGTAAACTCATGACGCACCGGCCTTCTGCGATAGCTAATTCTTCAGAGCTACACTGCCTTGAGTTATGAGACTTGACTCTGTGTGAGAAAAGCTTCACACATTAGAAGGTTAGAAACTTGCTAGAATCTAAAAATTGCATCCAGTGCAATATTAGAATATTATTTTTTGCACTTACGCTTCTGCGTGGCAAGCATAAAAACAGATTTGACTGTGTGAATTGTGACGTGACGACAGCTGGATTCAGCGAATTGAAATCCATGGAATCATGGATATGAATCCAAGGATGCGTAACGCGTAAAAAAAGCTAAACCACGTTTTATAACCCCACTTTTGAAATCTGAAATCTCCCTATGAATTCTATTTCCGGGTGGCTTTTAGTCTGATTAAACGGGACAATTGGAGTAAAACTGATACCCAAAATTCCAGAGTATGCTCAGTATCAACTTTCTTTGTAGGCCAAGTATTCAAGTAATCGTCCATGAAATGAAATAATTCCAGAGAGACGCAAGGACGCTTAATCCATGTCATTCATTGTCATCACCTATTAATATCCCGGATGAATCTCATGCTGTTAGAATGATTAACCTCCGGGATTCCCAGCGTCCTATTCTCGTATTTTGGACCCGCATCCACATTAGCATAGACACACAGGCAACGACAACTCCAGAGTCCTTACAAAAAAATGTGTGACCGAGTGGAAATTGGGCCAACTTTATCCATTTGCGATTTAACAGCCTTTGACTACAAAAATCTAAAAAATTGTCAAAATTGTGTATGTAGTACAGAAAAGCCGTAATGTCGACTTTTGCATTCAGATAATTACAAATTTTAAACGTAAAATGAGTGCTCTAATTTTTTTTTTACTAAAATGTTACAAATCAATATATATGTACTCGCATTTATACGCATTTAGCAAAATGCGTACATCATATTGTCTTTGCTTCGCAAACCTATCATAGAATAAGTACCCCAAGTAGTAGGGAAAAAACTCCCGTGTTGTCAGATACGCTGTCAGATAATATTCTCATTGACTACGATGGAGCCAAAGTCTATTGATCGGAGAGCTGACGAAAATACGGACATCCGTCGACTAGGAACCCTCCAAGGCAATACAATTTAGAATTTACAGTTTCTCCTTATTCTGGAGTGCTCGGAACGTGCGGAAATAGAATACCCCCGGGTTACATTTATCCCATGGTTCCTTACACTTGAATTCCACTACACAAAAGACTAAATTATGTGCGGAGTAACCGTTTGGTCTGATAGGGCCAGTTTTTAAAGATACATGCGAGCATGCGACCAACACGGTGATAGACAAAACCAGAACTATTATTGTGTCAAAAAAAATGCAAGTAAACATCCTACAAAACCGTATGAGCGAATTCGCACGATTTTTCGCGAAGAAAGTTTAATCCTCCTTCGTTGATATTTCTTTAATTTCTATAATACAAGTTAGCTCTACAAACGAATAAATCGAAGCAAAGGAAGTCGATTTTTATGACCAAGAATATTCTGGTGTCAGGGTTTGTAATTCGGTTCATTTAAATTTGGAGATGCCGAGTATCAGAATTGGTCAGCATTGAATTTCTTTCGATATTTGATTAACTATTAACTCTCGTCTTTGGACTGTCTCCAAAGGAAATTCATGTTCAAATATTTTGGCAGGGATATCTCGATTTTGTATAGTAGATTAACGACGCTGATGGTAGCATCTTTTATGGTCAACAAAGTCAATTTTTCTGGCTTGAGAAATTCGCCCGGATC
>JAQFYE010002592.1:0-17572 GCA_034694305.1 Protaphorura glebata
AGTGTTTAAGCAAATATTAAATTGTATTCCGTGTCCATTGGGCATCCTTTGTATGAAAGACGGTGATTGAATAAATTAAAAAAAAAAGTAGTTGCGGAGAGGACAAGTTTGTTGTCTAGGCACAGTAATGAGCACGCCATTTCGACCTTTAACCAAATAATTTTTTATTTGTTATGGTACATCGGCCTGTTCAATACCGTTATACAAAGGTTTTACCATAACTCAAATACATGCTCCTTTGGAGACCTGAGTCCTGACAGTGATCTGCCGACTGTACTTAAAATTTTAAATCAAACCTGCGATTGCAACAGACAATTCATCTTAGTGGTCAAGAAAACGAATTG
The DNA here is from genome assembly GCA_034694305.1 of Protaphorura glebata. Lineage (NCBI taxonomy): Eukaryota > Metazoa > Arthropoda > Collembola > Poduromorpha > Onychiuridae > Protaphorura > Protaphorura glebata. The sequence continues at coordinate 345 of JAQFYE010002592.1, forward strand.
GATATTTACAAAAAATATGGATTTTATAGATACAGTGAGGGCGAAATCCATTTCAGTTTGCTAGCGGTCATTCCCGACCGGAAGGATGAGTACGAGCGAAAGCTTTCGGACTTAGAAGCGACGGGTGACGCCTCGCCGGAAATTGTATCTGAGCTCAAATCACTTATCGAGGAGGAAGTTGAAAAGAGACATCGATTTAAATTAGAGAATATTCGAAGGAAGCACAATTACTTACCTCTGATAGTCCAGTTCTTAAAAGAGCTGGCTCAGCAAAAACAGTTGATGCCTCTCTACGAGAAAGCTAAGGCCGCCTCTGAGGCGAAGAAAACTGCGAAATCTTCGTCTTAACGTTTGGGACCAGTACTAACCAATTAAAATGTAGATACATTTCAATTAATCGGGCTTTCTTATATGGGTGCACGTAATCTTCATTAAAAATGAAATGTTTTATTTTACTGGATTCATTTTGTGCGTGATAGAAAAAAGGAGATGAGTTTTGAATTCTGAATTCACAATTGACTAACATTCTGAACAATTTTTATGTCATTAAATTGTGCAGTATTAAATTGACTTATAATTCAATCGAAATTGCTGTCTTTCCTGTGTTTTAAGTGTAGTAATGGAAATAGGAAAACGAACAAGAAACTGTTCAAAGTTCCTTTCGTATTCTAACGAAGAGGTGTCTGTGACATTTATACCAAGAGGCTTAAGACAATTTGAATGTGCCGTATACATTTCACTGTTACATCTAAAGTTGGATCTAACGGACTGCGTACATAGAAATTCGTAATACACAAAACCGTTTGCATGAGCTTTTGTGAGAAGTGACTTGCGGCGAATGTTCTAGAAGAAAGTTTGATAGTTTTCTGGCATGAGATGATACATCAATCCAAGCAGATTTCACGTGTAGTTAATTGCTGTTCAGCTACTGAAATGTATCAAGCATTGATCCAAAGATAATGAATTTATGTTTTTTCCCTTGATCAATCCTGAAAAAATTACATTTCTACAACAGCTTGATGTCCTAAGAAGGACACCGCAGACACCTTACGAGCCAGAGTAGTCAGATTTGGCTGGATTTTGGATATAGCCAACCTGCTAACAACCGTTTTTCGTCTGTTTGTTTCTTCGGATTTAAAGTAGAAATGGAAACGCATTTAAGACAGCACCGTGAACGCCTATGAACGCCTATGAACGCCAACTTATTGACTTTCAATCCGTACACTATCGCGATTAAAGGAACTCCGTAAATACCAGAATCTCATCAATCGAGTGACTAGTGATTGATGGTGTAGAGAACAGAGATAAATTTTTTTTCATTTCGGGTGTTATGTGGTGTAATGGAGGGTAATAAATGTGCTGAGTCTCCAAACTGAATTCAATCGCGACGCATTTGCATACACACACTTATGAAAGGCGGGAACATCCGTCAATGGAAAACGGTTAGGCTACCCGACCAAAACGCATTGCACGCTTAACCCTTAGAAATGTAATTGAATGTCCACCGCCAGGATAAGCTTTACATCAATTGTCCAAGTTCAACCACCCAAAAGTCGCACCGTTTGGCCGCTAGAAATACACGGGAGTAGCATATGCCCCTGGTGCATTTCTGGCGGCCAAGCGCTTAGACTGTCCGGGTTGGCACCTTTACATAAGTTGTTCAATAGGTCAGGAGCTATAGCATATTCACAAGCCTGCCAATCTGACTAGCCTACTCTGGCCTCTAGGGTGACTGCGGTGTCCTTTTATCATCTTGAGTGAGTTAGTAAAAGTCAGGTTTGTACCATTTTATTCTAAAAAAGACCTTTCACCGCTATGTACGTACTGTGGATTTCTCCACATGATAACTTTTAGATTCCAATCCCACCGACTACCTTTGGTATTTAATGGCAATGACAACTGGAAAAACTTTTCCATCTCAAGACTTCGGGTGGACATTATGTGAGAATCTCTTCCCGAATAGTGACTCTCCCGTTCAACCCTGGAGATACGCGCTCAAACGTTCCTTTCGAACTCAACTCATATCCAGGTCAAATGTTTTTCAACCTCATCTATAAATCTCACATAATATGTGGACAACCCGAAAGGACGAAGAAAAAACTTTTAGGGTTATAGCATACTATGTAGGACCCTTTTTTGGACCCGAGAACAGTCTGACCCTGAGAAAAGTGTAAATAGACCACTTGAGACTTTGGAGTCCGCTCTGCATTCAGAGATGCTGTTGGACCATAATGTTAATGTTGAGATACCATGAGAGAATTTGAGTAAGCCCATGCAATATCCACCCACTATATTTTTTGTGACTATTTGTAATATCATTCATTACCCTTTGGTTTTTATAGTTCTTGATTTATTATTAGGGATCAATTCCACTTGGTTGAACTCTTACGCCGAGCTCTGCTAACCTTAGACAGAATTTCTAATGTAATATATGGAGTTTGAGTGTATTGAAAGTGCCGGAATCTTATCAATTTAGTTTGCTCAAGTTAGGGGTTATGCCTTATGTATTATGCGTATACTTCCAGCGGAAGTATAAGATGTGAAATGTGGAAGAACCGATAAAGTTCCTTCGTTCCAGAGCGTCTTTCATTTACATGCCAGTATATTTTATAGAGAATTAAAGTTAACATAGATCATTCCATGAGCAATGAATGAACACGAATATTTCTCAATTGAATAACTATATATTGAACATTTGGGTGTGAATTTTTGTAAAAATTGTGTTATTGTGTTATTTGCAATGTTAGTCAGGTACACGTTTGTTTTACTTGTTATATATTTGTATGAGGTGTCGTCGCAATTACCAAATGGAAATGGGCATTTTGGGAGATGCTACGACGAAAACGGAAATCCGCAGGTAAAATACTTATTCGGATTTGAATTCTTGCTATTTTTCTGCATGGGTACAAAGATTTCAACATATTTATTCTAGAAATATTTACCAATTATTCGATTGAATTTGTCGTGCATTATGCGCTACACCTTTATTTGTGTTGTTAGTATATAATGCTATCTTGTCATAAAACAAAGTCACGATAAGTATTGAGTTACTTGTCATGCGTATTTGACAAATAACTGGTAAAAATAGAAAATGCGAAATAAACTGTCCAACCTCTTTACAACGATTTCACTACACATGCGATGATTTGCTGGCTATTCCGGCCGAATGCTCAACTAAAATCATATGTATAGTGTTCTAATTTTGAGTTCATATAAAGACTATTCATATTGTCGCACTATCTATCTCAATGTATGGCGTTTATTTCTCCCTACTCTCAGACAGAATGGTTAGATGTAACGTGCTTTCAGGAAATAAACATGATGATTTTGAATTCAGGATTAGAATTATTAGAATTCGTAGTTTCTAATTTCAAAAATGATAATATGAGGAGTTGTCACTGGCGGACACAGTCCCAGTCCCATACTCTGGCACATGTGGTACCAATCTTCATTTTCTTGCTATCTCCATTGGCCAGCTCAGGAACGTAACATACTCAATCGAGGATATTAATAACCAAACCTGCATAAGGATGTGTTTATTATATTTCATTGGATTAATTGGAGTTAATGATTATTTGTCATTTTTACATAATTTTAATTGGCTTCCAAATTGTAGTTTGCGAGAGGATGATGATACCCGTTATTGTCGTGTTTTTGAAAATGATACATTCTATTTATACAGGGTGCCTCCGAAAAAGCGCATAGTTGTTTGTCGGAATTTTGGCGTAGTTACGAAAACTTACATTACAGGCAATGAGATTAAACCCAAACAACTATGCGCTTTTTCTGAAACACCCCGTACTTGTAACTGTACCAGAATGATTCAGAATTGCACTTTAATAAAGAATCAAGTCAAATCAATTGCGGGCCAGTTTATCGTGAGATGATAAATAAACCTTATAGTGTACACAAGAATGCGGGCGGATCCAATCCCGAAGAAATGTGGATTAGGAAGGCCTGATTTGATTTGATTTTTTATTACCGTGTTTTATCCGACGCATCTTGATGCATTTAAATATAAGTAGAATGACTTATTTCAGTAACACACACAAATAAGAAACAAACTACCTATAACATTTAACCATAACGTATAGTACGTATGTACTTGTTCGAAGACGGACCGGTTTGGTGTCCCCAGTGCGGTAAACTCCTGTAGAAACTGAAACAAAATGGTTTCGAAAAAAGAGAAATTAAATGGATAATAGCTTTATTTTATTAGCTTTTCAGTGTTAACTGTTGTAAACAAAAGTACGAAACGAAAGTCAGCGCAGGGCCTCATAGATAGTTTCGCTTCCAGGCAGAAACAGAAACGAACTAAGATAACCGTTTCTAAATATTTAGCCGTCAAAGTTTGACCTCCCTGAGTCAAATATTACGTGCAGTAGGGTGCAAGTGACCGCTCGCTCCATACGTGCACAGGACAAGAGCCTTTGCCTTTGGTACATAATCCATTGAAAGACTTACCCCATCTGGGACGTACTCTAAAGTATGAAAAATTTGACCTGTACAGTTCAAACTCTGGTATTATTTACATAATCTCAGCTTCAGCTCTTTATCCATAAAGATCCAAGATTCATTGTTGCACCGTCGTCAACTCCACCACATATTTTAAAGGACATAGCATACGCCTTATGGAAAGGTGTACGCCATTGGAATTCGCTGGATATTTTATATGCTGTAGCTCTTGGCATCCTGAAAAACTTTTCTAAAGGCCATACCCCCAGATGTCTAACCGATTGACCGCTAGAAATACACAGGTGTGTACGTGCAATGGCGTACAATAACTTCCACTTTCGCTTTCACTCTACGGCATCGCACTTCCACCTGTGTATTTCTAGCGGTCATACAATTAGTCCTTCGCCGTCGCGTCGTTTGATTTGGTCTGCAGATCGAATTTCTCATATTTTCTATTTGACATCTGATGACATATGTCCCTAATATTTGTTGACGGCTTTGTCCCTACCATGATATCAGTAGGAATAATTTAAACAGACACGAAATAAGTGATAAAGTATCCGAACATTTTCACAATTAAAATGAATTGAGTTTCTATTCTCTTTTTCAGAAATGTGTTCCAGAGTTCGTGAATGCGGCGTTCGATGTTGTGGTTGAAGCAACTAGTACATGTGGAGAGGATGGTCCGACCGAATATTGTATTCAGTCAGGGGCACTTGGACTGAAGCGAGCATGTGACATTTGCGATTACCGAAGTCCACGACTTTCTCATCCAGCTTCGTATTTAACAGATCTGACGACACATGATAATGAGACATGGTGGCAGTCGGGTAAGTCAATATAATCGCAACTACCGCTTTGCTAAAGTAAGGTATAATCAGCGCGTTTCTTTGACACAAATCAACTTGGGACTGCATCAAACCAAACGTTTTTAAATTTTACGAAACAGGATGCCCAAAAACTGGGCTGCTTGGTATGAAGAGTTAGAACCAAGCAGTGGGTTATACGGTTCAATCCGGCACTGAGAGAAGTACAGTAACTGAAAATGCAATTCGAACTGGAAAGAATATTTTACCCCACATGGAAAGCTCTTGTAAAAATCTGAAAATATGATTTCTGGAGATTTGCGACACTATTCCGATTTCCCGTATTTTCCTCGTCAAAACGGCCTCGGCAACAAATTTAATTCGCATGCGCGGAGTAACTGATAGATTATTCTTGAAGTTATAGTTATTGCGAAATTCGTAACGGCCAATAATTTGATTTCATTTCAGAAACTATGTATGAAGGCATTCAATGGCCAAATCAAGTTAATTTAACTCTCAACTTCAGGAAATCATTTGACATCACGTATGTTCGACTCAAGTTTCATTCCCCACGTCCAGAAAGTTTTGCTATTTACCGAAGAACTTCGGATGATAGCTCATGGGTCCCATACCAATACTACAGTGCAACTTGCCGGGACTTCTATGGCCTTCCTGATTTGTCTTACATTCATGGCGGAGATGAAACTCGACCTTTGTGTTCGTCCGAATTCTCTGACATTTCTCCCCTGACAGGAGGAAATGTTGCATTTTCAACGTTAGAAGGCAGACCCTCTGCGTACAACAATTTTGAGAACTCCAAAGAACTCCAAGAATGGGTTTCAGCAACAGGGATTCGAGTTACTTTGGATCGACTCAATACGTTCGGTGATGAAGTTTTTGGAGACGAGAAAGTCTTGAGATCTTATTTCTATGCGATTTCGGATTTTGCAGTCGGCGGGACGTAGGCTGCAATTAATACAATTTTTTATATCGAATTTGAATTGAAGACTAAATTGTTAATTTGAACAGGTGCAAATGTAACGGTCATGCGTCAGAATGTGTTGCAAGTACGAGTGAGAGAGGTCCAACCAGACTGGTGTGCCGTTGTGAGCACAATACTGCTGGTCCAGACTGTGGCGTTTGTCTTCCATTCTACAATGACTCCCCTTGGGGAAGGGCCACTTCAACTTCCGTACATGAGTGTAAAGGTATGCAACATTTTTAGCATTACAGATTCACGATCAGTCTGGCCAATTTTGGAATATGGTGTGCAGTAGTGTGAATACGGCGGGCTTATTTCAAAAGGTCTGTGGTTCAATTCCTGCTTTCCGATTCCTTGTTAGAACGTTTATTTGTACCGCACTTACTTGAGATGTCCGTCAATTACCCTCGTCGGTGGGTCCACCTCAGAGAAGGGTCGTCGCACGATACCGTACTGATATGTCCATTCCGATACAAAATGATTTGAATGACTAAAATATGTACTTATTAAGGTGTTCGCCCAAATGACGTAAAATTCTGACAATTAATCTTGTATCTGATAAAACCACAACTGAAGGTTGGACTTGAATACTGACAAACCTAATTTAAGAAATCTTATTGACAAATTCGGATTTGAAAAATAATAATTGCTTCATCGATACTCCTAACCGGATAATATCAACACAGAACATCTGCTGGGTGTGAAATATTTTGAATAAACTATTAACAAACCCCTATAACAAATTAAGATTGCCGCATGGGTACAGTATACAGCCGACATAATAATTTAAAACGGGCACACTGGTTTTAAGTAATAATTCAATTAATTGCAGCTAATAACTTCTAACTCCGTAACCAAAATATTTCCTAACTATTATTATCGATTCATTATTATTGCAACTAATATTATTAATATTTTCATCCACAGCTTGTAATTGTAACGAATTTTCCAACCGGTGTTTCTTCGATCAAAAGCTCTATGAGGCTACTGGCCACGGCGGACATTGTCAAGATTGTGCCGGAAATCGTGACGGCGCTAACTGCGAGAAATGCAAGAGTAATTTCTATCAAAGGTCAGATGGATATTGCATTCCTTGTCACTGTAATGAAATCGGTAATTTGATATGTTCTGTTATTCTTGACGATTTAACATTTCGACGATTTTCTCTAAATTGTATTGTGTAAGTAATTAGATTTTGATTTTCTCAGGTTCAAGAAGTCTCCAGTGTAATAGTGAAGGTAAATGTCAATGTCATCCAGGCGTGACGGGAGAGAAATGTGACCGGTGCTCAGCCAATTTTTACGAATTCGCTACACGTGGTTGCAAAGAATGTTCTTGTAGCATTGCTGGAAGTTTTGGAAATGAGCCCAACTGTGACACGACCAATGGAATTTGTCGGTGCAAGGAGAATGTTGAAGGGCAACAGTGTGACAAATGCAAGCCAAGTTACTTCAACTTGGATGTGACAAATGACTTTGGCTGTACTCCATGTTTTTGTTTTGGACATTCAGCTATTTGCAAATCTGCTCCTGGATATGGTCAAGGTATTAATTGTTTGACACCATTTTTTTAATATACTTTAGTTAATTATTCGATGATATATTTCAGTTTTGCTGGAAAGTGCTTTCGCCCGAGGCACTGAGCGATGGGCTGCGGAAGAACCTGTGAAAAAGAACGTTCCGATTCAATTCAATGCATTCACACAAAATCTAGCGGTCACGGCTACTGGAAGAGAACCAGTTTACTTTCTGGCACCTGGTGAGAAATAACAATTTGGTGAATAGAACTATTATTAACTAAGTTTTAATATTTTAGACCGATTCTTGGGAGATCAGAGAGGGAGCTATAATCAGGAATTCAATTTCTCTCTGCGAATTGGCGAACACAGTCCAAAACCAACGGCCGAAGACATCATTCTGGAAGGTTCCGGGCTTCGAGTCTCGAAACCGATTTTTGGACAACGAAATTCTTTGCCATCAATACACACACAAGATTTCTCATTCAGGTTACACGAGCATCCCGACTTTGGATGGAATCCAAGACTTTCTGCCCGAGAATTCATTAGCATTTTGTCCAATTTGACTTCTATTAAGATCCGTGGAACTTACTCACCTAAAGGTTAATCACGTCTACTGTCGAACATCACTCTTGGCAGAAATTAATAAAATCTCACTACAAGTACACTAACTGGTACACGTGTAATTCTTCTGATAGGTATGGGATTTCTGGATAACGTCAGACTGAAGACCGCCAAACGTGGAGCAACCGGGTCTCCTGCCCCTTGGGTAGAAATGTGCACTTGTCCCGAAGGTAAGCCATTTTATTTTGTATCTGTAGAACTATTCTCCTGCAGATTTTTAATTGGTTCCCAACGACATAACACAATAAAGAAGGTGGCATTATTGTCGTACATAAAATTGTCACGTTATCGAATTTTTTGCAAAGTCATCTACTGACCATGCTAATGAATTTTGAGAAAGTGATAATGTGCGCTTTGTGTATCCTCGGAGTTTATAAAATGTAATCCGTGATTGGCGGCTATGACGCTATTACCGCGCACGCGGACCGATGTTATCGCCTCTGAAATACCTCTGAAACATGTACCTCTGAAATAATTCGAGAGTACATGTAGATACTAATTACGATGGATCACGGCGTGACGCCGTAATATATGTACAGTGTGTTACCGAATGATTTTCTTGTTTGAGACTTGTATGGAGTAATCGGACGACATTTTCAGAACAAGACTTAATGATTTTCTTGAGATCAGATACATTCGATTGCTAATTGACGATGGCCAAATTCAAAATAGGTGATATGCCGCTAACCGCATGCATATGCTCTTTTGTTCTCCTCCGCAGACTCAACTTCTTAACATGGCTGGGAGGGACTGATCTCGTTTTCCGTATCTAAAACAGTGTTAGAATGAGTCACTTCAGGAATTTTTTTGTGCTACATCCAATTTTTTAAAAAATATGTGCTGTGCGAAAAAAGCGAGTCACAGGTCGGGGAAAAAATAAAATTATTAGAATTCCTAGAAAAATTTATTTGATACCGTAACGGCGAGAGGGAAATTTAGTATTTTGTGAATAGGGCAAATACACGTACAAGCAAAATATTGTTGTTGTCCCCCCCAGCACTATTTTTCTCTCCAAGTGTGCTTCACCGTCCGCACCCGTCACATGACGGGTGTCTTGACATGAATTTGGCCATCGTCTATTAGTTGAGGGTTTTAAGTTAGATTAGTAATGGAGTCGCACGCCTCAGCCTAAAGGTTGCTGGCGAAAGTGATGCTCTCTATTGTGTAATCTCTGGTTTCCAGGAATTAGCAATTCATTCTAAAACCGAGCTTTTACGACAAATCTTTAATTAGTTCCGAATTCCGATGCTTACTTCACATAACTTGTTTATACAGGCTACATCGGACAGTATTGTGAGTCATGCGCAGCAGCTTACACGCGTGAACCAAAAAATGGAGGACCGTTTGCTCGTTGTGTACCGTGTTCATGTAATAATCATGCAAAACTTTGCGATACTGAATCTGGTCAGTGTATTTGCGAACATGACACTGGGGGAGATAATTGCGAGAGATGTGCACGAGGATTCTACGGTAATTCCCTAAAGGGTACGGCTGATGATTGTAGCGCTTGTCCGTGCCCGAATCAGGGGGCCTGTATTCAACTCCATGATAACACGATTGTCTGCCTGGAATGTCCACAAGGTTATTCATTTTTACTATTCCTCCTGCCTTCGTTTGTACTTGCTTCAATTGACTCGACTTGAACAATTATCATTAATTTTTCTTTTCTGTAAAGTGAATACAATTTATTTAATATTTTCGAAATATATTGCCGAATATTTTACCTGTCTACGATTTATATTTAATTTTTGAATTAACTATCAAAACCGAATCAAGTCGAGTCTGATTCATAAATTCAGTCGAATGAGTAAACCTAACCGGCACGTTTTTTAACTTTTGTCCAGGTTATGCTGGGCCACTTTGTGAATTTTGCGGGGATGGTTATTATGGAGACCCGACTGGTCAAGTAGGACCTCCTACAAAGTGTCTCCCTTGTGAATGCAGTGGAAATATTGATCCAAATGCCGTCGGAAATTGCAACCGAACTACTGGGGAATGTCTCAAATGTATTTATAATACAGGAGGACCTGGGTAATTAAATTAGATTAAATCAGTCCAGCGTAAAATTTAACTCAAGGTCAGCAGCAGTATTTTGAACGTATTCAGCTAAATATAAGAATGTATTGTCTGCCCTTCCTACCCTACTGTCAGCTCTGAAGGTCGCAAGTTAAATTCTCTTCAAGACAATCCGTCTTAGCTTATTGGTACAAGTAGCCCCTTATAATTTCACTATGTGGGGGGTTCTATTCGTTCGGACTGGCAACACGTGCGGCAGCTTGAATAAAAAATTTATACCGCAGTGGGCTCATTCCCTAGGCTAGAATCTTAGCTCATTCTGAAAAGACTGACCAAATAAAATCTACCTATCTAAGATGGAATTCATTCCTATTTTGGGAAGAGAATCTCAGTTGAGGTGTACTCAAATTATCCATAAAATTCGTATCTCGCATTTTATTTTATCAATATTCTGGCTGTACGGAGAGGTTAGATAAATGATTTGTTCACTTTGAAATATCAATAATTAGTTTGCGATGATATTATTTTGCTCTGATTTTAGTTGCGATAAGTGCTTGCCTGGATTTTTTGGAGACCCGTTATCACTTCCGAAAGGAAATTGTAAACAGTGCGATTGTTATGGATTAGGATCCGTTCCAACATCTGACAATAAACTAATTTGTAATCAAGTAACTGGTCAATGTGCTTGCAAGCCAAAGGTTGTTGGTAAGCAATGTGACAAATGCGAGGATGGGTATTTTGATTTGACAAGTGGAACTGGATGCTCGGAATGTCTTTGTGACACGGTTGGTTCTGTCAATGCCTCCTGTAATATAAGGAACGGACAATGTAATTGTCGAGAAGGTGTTGTGGGACTCAGGTAAATTGAACTAATGCATTATTAAACTCAATTTTGGGACGCCTTGAGTTATAATTTCTATTTGATGTTTCAGATGTAATGACTGTGCTCCGAATCACTATGGATTTTCTTATGAAGGGTGCAAGCCCTGTGAATGTGACTACGTCGGGTCACTGTCCTTACAATGCGGGCCGGAAGGCCAATGTCCGGTAAGCTACTTCTTCCATTACGGTTTGAAATTGTATGAAAATTGTAAAACTGTCCATCACGGTCTCCATACTCCATTTCCGGACTTTCATACAGCAAATACCAGAAATTATATTTGTATATCGCTTTTAGTGTCGAGAGAATGTAGAAGGTCGAGCTTGTGACAGATGTAAAGAAAACAAACACAATCGACACGCTGGATGTATAAATTGTGACCCCTGTTACAATTTGGTCCAAGAAGCTGTAAACGGTCAACGGGATAAACTGAACGAAATGGAAAAATTATTGGAAGATATCAAAAATACTCCCACTGTAATTAGTGACCTGGATTTTGATGCCAAACTGACACAAGTACAGGAAAGAGTAGACCAACTTTGGAATGACGCCAAATCCACCGTTGGCTCTGATGACAAAAGTTTCTTAGATAAAATCAATGAACTGAGGGATAAAATTAAAGCCTTGGACCAGACAGAAAAAATGATACGGTAAGGCGTTTTCCACACTAGCTGATGATAACCAGGAACGCCGTCTACAGCAGTACCTGGATACATGACATCAGGTTTCAGTCAATACTATATGTATATATGCTTGGATTATGAGGTTAGATTGGGACTGGGCGGGGTATCCGGTACCCCACAGAAAATTGGCTGAACATCAAAACATGTCTACTGAAAACCACTGTACCTTCGCATTTTTAAATGTCTCTACAGTTTTAGAACAGTTTTGTAAAACTAAAATTTAGCCAACAAAGAATTAAATAATTCTTTTCTTTTTCTAGTGATTCCCTGATACAGTGCTCTGCCAATGCCGCAGAAAGTTTAGGAAACTTGACAACCACGGAGAACACCATAGAAAGAGCACAGGAAGCTTTGAGAAATGCTCAAAGATTTTTGGACTCTGAAGGGAATGATGCTCTAGCCAGAGCCAGGTGAGAGTCATTTGATTTATATTTGCCGTTTTTTCGGAGTGCTTTTTTGGATTTGGATTTCTAGAGTCCTTTCACATAAAGCTTGTAACTGGTTAGGTTTCTGTAGTATTTTGACCAATTTGCCATTTTCAACTACACGTTGAATCTCCCGATTTATTTCACTTTCCTTTGTTGAGTCCAATCCAATAACCCGAATATTATGTAAATCATTTCAGAGAAAAATCCAAAGAATATGGTCATCAAAATAATGTGATGAGCGAGTTAGCTAGACAAGCTCGACTTCTGGCAGATCAACATGAAAAGCAGGCCGAAGAAATTGAAAATATTGGAAACTCAGCTTTGATGAAGTCAACTGAAGCACATGACTTGGCTTTTAAAACAGTAGCTCAACACGACAATATTACAGAAGAAACACGATTGCTGCAGCAGTCAACAGTACAGCTGGAGGAAGAGGTTAAAACGACAAAAAAGAGAGCGAAGGATGCATTGGACGAAGCAAAACTAGCTCATGAAAACGCAGTAACTCTCTTCAGAGAGGCATATGCTGTTAGTTTACCAACCGTTGATTTGAAGTCCATCAAAGATCAAGCTAGCAAAGCCAAAGCGGACGCTGCAAAATTGAAGGAAACTTTGGCCACTTTGATGAAAGAAAATGAGCTGTTACTAATGGAGTCAGACGAAGAAGCTCTAAGGAGTCGGGAGATTTTGAATAGTGCGCTCAAAAATCAACAAATGGCGGATGAGTTATTAGCTGATTTGGACAAGGCAAAGGCTTCAGCAGAAGATGCAAGGAACCAATCGGACAATACCTTCCAAAGAGCACGAGAAATCCATGATACTTTGCTTGGTAAGTCTTATGATTAAATTATATCAGCTCGCGGATTGGATTCGATTTGATTCTTTATTAGTGTGATAATCCAAAGCATTCAAACATACAATTGTATGCAAATTATATAAGTAAGGAATTATCCAATAAGCAATAAGGCGCCTGCCTAATAAAAAGATGTTTCCATCCAGGCACCTCAACTTAATAAGTCTTTACGTCTGGGTAGTCTAGTTTATTATTAAGTTTCATGTTTTACAATTTCAATATTTTTGGTTTTATATAGTTTGTATGTACATAGAGTAGTTCTCATTTGGCCTGGGAGATAACCGTTTTTTTTTTATAAAACCACACTCATACTACTTGCCGAGTCCGAGTATCGAAACCCGTACCCGCAGAACTACAGACAGAGGCCTAAGACCCTGACCTAATGATTAATTGAGACATTTAATAGATTTCAACCGTAACATTGATGAAAGCAAAAGGAATGCACAGGCGGCTAAGGGGTTAACACCTGAAATTGAAGCCTTGATTAGAGATGCCGAGATCCAGACGTATTCAAATCAGCAAGCCCTTCGCGGAGCTAAGAATGCAGCGTCAAAAGCATTGTCAGATGCGGATTCAGCTAAAGAAATGGCGGAGAAAGCTTCCAAGGTTAGCAAGAACATATAGCTTTTAGATGTTTCGATTCACTCAAGTTATTAGGTTCGACGTACTACTGTTAGGGTCGCGCTTATTTCTTGAGGTCATTGATTGGTTCAATTCCTGCTATGATCGAACCAATGCAATATTCCACCATCTCGGTTTAATTATCTGTCGAGAAGGCACCGCCCTCTGTAATAACTTCTTCAGAAAACTGCTAATTTGCTTATATCTATTAAGATTTCAGGCACAGGATACCCGTAAATCTGATACGCCGCGAGTTTGACCTGAATGACTTCATGAACAATAACTTAATGTTCTCCGGCTTAATTAATTTTTCTTTATCATTGTCTAATTAGGATGCTGATGCTATTCGAACTGAGTGCGGAGAGACAAAGGACCGAGCCGGAAAACTGAGGGATGAGACAATTAATTTGAACATAAAAGTTACTGACACTTCAACGAGGCTTTCGGAAGCGGAGAGAAGAGTTGCAGAAGATGAAGCACAAGTAAAAACTGCCTTGGAGAAAGCATCTGAAGCCCAATCAATTGCCAAAACTACTTATGAAAAAGTTGAAAATGCCCTCAACACCGTGCGAGATATTCAACTCACCCTCAATAATCTGGCCAATATCAGTAAGTGAGAATATTTACGGAGCCAACGCAGAGTACCAGGTACTCTGAAGCCAAAGCGCAGGCAGTATAGTTTTTCCAAGGAGTTTGGACCGGCTGTTTGGGTAATCCCAAACGGCCGGCCCAAACTCCTTGGGTTTTTCAATCACTGGTTTTAATAGCGGGATCGGTTAACCGATAATTCGGTAATATGCCTATAATTACCAGTAGTTACCCGGTTTTTGCTGCCGCTATCCGGTCCAACAGTACGTATCTGGGCAAAACTGCGCGATCCTCAGAATTCCTATAATTGTTTCCGACCCTACATAAAACTAGACTTTGAGAAATTAATTTTTAATTTAGACGCTGGACAACTCGGCGGCTTGGAGGACAAAATTTCTAAATTGGAAGAAGAATTCCAAAAGGAAAACATTGATGACAAAATAGTTGAACTTCGAGGAGCTCGGAATAGACAAGCACTCTGGTTGAAGAACTACGAAGACGAACTAGTGGAATTACGAGCGGAAGTAGAAAATATTGAAGAGATTCGAAACTCTTTACCGCCAGATACTAAGTGTTTCAGGACACAACGACTCGAGCCTTGATATGATTCTGAACATAAACATTATCTTTACAAACTATACTCACGTTAGAGGACTACAGAATGTCGTTCTCAGAAAATTTTGTTGCATGAGTTCGTTTCGTACGTAATATTGCATGAATTCGTTTCGTACGTAATATTGCATTAAGTTCCTATCACCGATGAACCACCAGAGAGAAAACTGCCATATTGAACTTGCGATTAATAATTTAACCAAACTAAAACATAAAAACGAGACAAATCCTGGATGAGATCCAAGAATCTAAGTTTGTCTTGAGACTTCTAAGAAACGGTTTTACTCTACGATAATTTTATACCGAAAACTGCCATTTTAATAATTTTGAAATATAACGTACAATCAACACTTTGCGGTAAGTAGTTGTAATTCTTTCCTGAACTAAAATATATCCTAAAACTTATGGGATGACAAACGAGAATTTAGTCTAGGGCCTTGGACTCGCAAGAAATTATTTATTCTCTCAATTAACTTTACAACAATTTTAATCCTATGGTCAAAACTTTAGAACAAACTGCCATTTTACAATTTCTAAATACAACTTTCTAATACTTACTTGGTTATAATTTAGTGAATCTCGAAAGTCGGAATCGGAACTACAGCTTGGCTTGTAGAACGGGATAACATTAACAGAGAAACCAAGTCTAGCGGTACAAATGACACGAATTCATTTTAATTCATCAATGTATTCTGTGACAATTCACTGCCGGAAACAACGACATTTACAAAAAAGCTGCCTTCTTAATGATTAGCATACAAACAAACTTACATACGTACAAATTATGAATAGTTAATCTCGGTACTTCAGGGGATTCATCTAATCACGTTAATTGATTAGTAATGAATTATTCCGTGTACCTAACTTAATAATAGTGCAAGCATATGTTTAATTGAAGTTGCAAGGTTTACTTCCTACTGTAGCTATTACTGGTGGTAATTATGTAGAATATATGACTCAGGTCATGTCCTGTCGTATTAGAGTGGTTAATTTGCGTCAATAAAAACGGAATTGAGAATGTTTGAATTGGCCCTTATTGTATGTAGTTTTTGTTGAGTGAGGGAAAAGTGCTTTTGTGACGGTGGATGGGAAAAGTGCGGGGATAAAGAGATCGCTGATGCCCGCAAAACGGATTTGGAGAGTTTGAGGATGTTGGAAATGGGAGTTTTGTGAGTGCTGGGATATTATGAAGAATTGGTTGAGAGGATGGCGTCGACGAATGTGTGTCTAATAGGCGAGCAGAGGAGTACAATAAAAGTGGACGAATAAAGATCTCACAGAGGAGCGTCCGAATCGAATTTGTTATGGCCAATGAATCGTGAATGTTCCGCAGTATATGAAAAGAGTCCACATTTCCCTTAATGGACCAACAATTTGCGCACACATAAAGCTAAGGCCAGGCCAAGGCAAGGCTTGTGCATACACTAGAGTTAGAAACGAGTGCTGAGAGATAAATTTTCCCCTTTTACAGTGAGCAATTTCAGTTCATCCATAATTGCATTACTTATGTGGCACATAGAAGACCGGATCCTTTTTCTGCATCTACGGAAATGGTTTAACTTAATTTATGATTATGGAGTTCGCAGGGGTTTAAGGGAAACTTGTTCCACAAAGGATGGAAAACCAACTTTCCCGAGGCTTTTACTCAAACTTTTAACGGCTATAAATCTCGTCTTTTACTTCTGGAAGAGGTTTTCCCCACAGCTACAATATCATCATCAGCAAAGTCCTCCCAACGTCCCAACCGAGGCAAAGGAAAAGCAAACTAACTCTCCAAAATCTTTTCCTCTTCTTCTTTCCCCAACTTTTAAGGCCGTCTGCCTGCATAATAATTTATCATGCTCTCACTCAACTTAAACTCCAACTCTTTCCCTTATGTAAGTCAAACCAAAAGTCCGGCCATAACCACATTTGCACTCTGTAAATTCAAAAGTCAGCTCACTCAGCCCAAAACCACCCAATTCAGATTCAGATTCGGAAATCAAGCTTATTTTATATTATATTATGCAGCATTAGCTTACAAATCCTCCATCTCTCTCTATTCTCCGCTAACTCATTTTACAAGGAACCCTGTTCATGTGTAAAAATTAAGGTTCCGATCGGGTCGGGTTGATCGGGTCGGATTTCGGGTCGGATTGATTCGGGTCGGATAATTTCTGGTTTG
>JAQFYE010002593.1:0-17571 GCA_034694305.1 Protaphorura glebata
AATAAGATTGACATCGCCGAATTGACATTATAGCATTTAATGCAGTCACATGGGACGGATTTATTGTTCCAACGATATGCATTGAAACGGGGAGAGATCTTAGCTCAAGAGATTAACACGCTAAAGAAAGGTATTTAGTATGATCCTTGTATCCCGTACCTACTTGACAGGTACCAGCTGCGTCAAGTGGAGGTGATTGGTCTTTCGGTGGAGTACCTCCTCTTTCTTTGCAGATTTTAGAGAGAAGTTTCATTTACCTAAAGAACTAGCTGTTGAAGTAGCCACTATTGTACTAAGGGGATCTTCCCAAATTCTACAAAATCATCTCTATAATTCTTCATCTTGATCTTAAAGTGCCGAAATTATTTAACCCTGAACTATTTTGTAAACATATTTTTGTAACATAATATACTAAGTCGGAAGGCTTCGTCAGTCTTTTTGAATGCATGAAGATCCGCCGCTGGTTATCTCTAAGTTGTCCGGAAATAGAAACTATGCTAGGATATCTAATTAAGAAGAACGCGGACCAAATTCATATTGACACCGACAGTAATGTTGAGGAAAGTTATTCCGGAAATGTACACCTTAATTTCAGTGGATATGTTATTTGCAGCCTCAACATGTAATTAGCGGTGGTCTCGGCGTTCGAAGAATGTCAATATTGTCTGCAATTGGGTTTTGGATGCACGATGCACTCTGTACAATAGATATTAATAAATGAACTGGGCCGATATTAACTTAATATCTGATGCGAAACAAATGGAAGAAATACGTTTGACTATAGTTATGCACACTGAGTTTCCGCACAGTTTTACCTTTCCACATCTAAATGAGTCTGTTCCGTATGGCGAAACTTAATATAAATAAATAAAATACGGAGCGTCAAACTACAAAGTGACAATACCTACTACTAACCCCGTTTCACGTCGGACACCATACGATACGCGGACACGTTTTTCTCGCCTGGGTGTGAGGTCAAGAATACGATGGACCCACGAATATGGGCTTAAGTAGCAATACTGAAGTTTGTAATTGGTGTCATTTTTTGTGACCAATGGAATATCAATTTGGTGGTGACGACCTGACCGCAAGTTATATGTTGCATGGCTACCTTGTGACTCAGTTTTCCTGAGTCGTCGGCAAACAATTAATTGAATTAATGTTGAGGCGCCGGAATCGTCAGAAGAATACGGAAGTGTTCTCGGACGATTCTGAGCTAATTACGTAATTAAGCAGTTAAGAATATTCTTAATTGCTTTTATTAGTTCAAGGTGGATCTAATGCGACTAAGATTTAAATCAAACTGACCTATCTTTATATACAGAGCAATGTTACGAACGGCGCTGATTGTGTATCAGAATTCATAAAGAATGCCCTTGAAGAAACCATTGCCATTACTGGAAATTGGTGTTACTAGGACTTAAGAGAAGCTGGTATGGTATCTGACAGCAGCAGTTAGACTTTGATATCCGAAACTTGAAAATCTCTGGAATATTTACAAACAACCATGTTCTTGACACTTCTTAAAAAGTCACGAGAGCATATATTCGAACGTTTCGCCGGAATTAAATCCTTGCTTTTAACAACCAAAAATACGAGGCTGGAGAGACTAAACCGGCTGTTCGGTTTGATTTCAAAAGAAAAGATCATTCCTTACTCCTGGAGTTCTGACAGTTTGTGTTTCATAGAACTCCCATTGAGAAGACAAAGATACTGGGTGAATGTGCTCTCCATAATAGATCTGGTCTATTTACTGGTCACTGCTGGATGTTGCACTCATTTTGTAAACGTGACTAAAAACTTGGAACCAGGACTCAAGTTCTTCTCTCTTGTCTTGGTATACTGTTGGGCTTACGCCAGTTTGGCTAAGGTGGTTGTATTATTTAAGGCCAGAGAACTTGTCTGCATCACAAATGCCTTCGTCAAATTATGCAAGGACTTGAAAGGTAAGTACATTTATAAAATCTTAAACCAAGTCTTAAAAAAATACGCTCTATATTTATTCCTATAAATAATTGGATGATCTGTGTAAGTCGTAGTCGTTTGAAAGATATAGTCATTTGTATAACTGACTGGCAAGTTGTGAATACAAAATCATTCTAATTTATTCGATAGATGGCTCACCAGGCTCAGATGAGAAGGCAGACATTCTTGATCGACTCTTTGAATTGTTGCCAAAAACGAGGAGCGGTTTCGCCCTATCTTGCACATTTTTTATCCTACTCGGGGAGAACGGAGAAAACCCATACGTTTATTTCGGCGGAAATAATATCTTTGTAAGAACCACATGCGCCATCTTGGGTGGAATTGTCATGCACAGAATTTGGACGACGTTCTTTATCCTCACTACCTTAATTTTTAATTATTTGCAAATGGCAAACTTGGAATTGCAAAATATAAGGTAATTTAATTCACAGGATGACAAAATGAATATTTTTAATGACGTTATGTGGAATTACAGTGCCACCCCCTTAATGGTGAATACCGAAAATCCGGAGAGACGCTTCGGAACATGTCGGAACCTTCTTAGGTCACTTCAACTGCTGAATAAATTATTTGGTAACGGTGTAATATCCGTCTACCAGTCTGGATTCTTGTTATTCAGTGTCTTCATGTTTGTCACCATCCTCTCAGTTATAATCACATTTTACTCGGTCTTTAATGTTTTCATAACAATTACGTTGATCACGGCCCTCTTCTCCACATGCTTTATCGGAATGATTCTCCTTCTTAAATCAGCGACGTTGTTTGCAAACTCTGAGAATTCATTACACTTTCTGAGAGATCAAACATCTCTCCTGTCCAAGTATAACAGAAGATTCCTGAGATCTTGCCCGATCCTTGCCATTTCTTTGGGGTCATTTTTTAAAATTGACGGTACTACAATCATGCAGATATTGATGTTTTCAACAGACCAAATGTTATCAAGTTTGTTTGCAACAAAATCGATGCAAAACGCTTATGTCAGGCAGCATTTTGAGTAATTACTGGCGCATACTCCCCGATAATTCTCAAGGTCAAACTAATTTAACAACACTTCCTGATTAGATTAGGGTTTGGAAATTGTATTACTATATCGCTTGCGTTAATCTGACACGTGTGTGATTTGATTTTCGTTGCAATTAAAAGTACCTACCTGTAATTTAGAGTTTGGAAATTGTCGAACTATATCGCTTGCGTCAATCTGACAGGTTTCATTTGATTTTTGGTACAATTAAATTACATAAATATCAGAATGTTTTAACGGAACTAGTGCAAGACCGTTTTGATTATAAAAGTGATAAATGCAAACAAATTTTCATCAAACAAGCACAGTAATATAGTAAGAATTATCTACATTTGTATCACAGAAGTAGTAATTTTCACTAAAATGTCGTAGAGTATTCGTAATCTTAAAGGAAATGATTGTAGCGTAAGCGTAACTCATATTTCACGTATAAATCCTAGACTTTATGACGTAGAGCTAAAATTGCGCAAAATTTAGTAATTAATTAATAAAATACTATACATTTTTGTGTCAAATTCTCATTTTATTTCTTATTCACCGGAAGTACACGATTTTCCTTCTGAAACTTCGAGACTTATTTATTGTGAGCTCTTCTAATTTTATTTTTGTATGCTCACTTTTACATTTGTGCCGTTGATTATTCACAAGAAGCCTTTAGTAGCAGGTCCAGCAGAAGTTCCCGACTTTTTATTAGTGACTTCATAAGTCACAGGTGGAATAAGAGGGAGAATTTCCTTTTTGTCAGAGGGTGGAGCTTCCTCGTCAGGTGGACAAATGCAGGTCAAAGGATAATTCATGGTCTCTGGAAGACGCTTTGTGTAACAAGTGTATTTCTCAGTCGACCCACAGTCCAAAGCTGACTTGGTCATCTTCTTTTGAGCCTGGGTCAGAGTGTTCGGGTATTTGACGCTGAAACGAATGATGAGGTCACCTCGCTGTCCTGAAATTAAAATAATATAAAATTATGAAATCAAAATACACTTATTGATCAAGGTTTCGTAAAACCGGGTCATTTTCAATCAAATGCATCAGGTTTTTGGATTATTGGCTCAGGTATTTGGGTTTTAATGGGTTTTTTGGGGAAAATTTAAGTAGACATAAAATGACATACCTTTCTGTCCAAAGATCGGAAAACCCTCATTGACCACGACTTTTTCGTAGCCAGGGCGCATAATGTGTACAATCATGACATTGAACTTTCGTTTGTCCAAAGCTTGAATCGGGATGAGCATTCCGGTCAATGAATCACAAAGATTGACAGAGTGGTTGCAAATCAAGTTGTCTCCGTCCCTTGTGTAAACTGGATGCTTGTGAACCTTTGTGATAAAGATCACGTCCGCTAGAGTCGAATGGAAGGATATCATTAGAAGTATTCAAATAATTTATGAACTACCATGCATTGATTAAACATTTTAATTACATGGTTGAATATTTGGTCCCTGGTCACCCTCATTTGGAAAAGTGAATTGTGACTGGTTCGGTGTTCCAGGTTGAATGTCAATCGTGAGTACTTTTTCACGAACCTCCACCGTCGCTCCTTCGCCACCCATGATTTTCTTGAAAATCATAACTTTTTTCATACATCCAACATAGAGGTCTTCCAGGGTGAGCCAAAGTTCACGGTAGACTGGGGACTCTTTGGCTTTGAATGCACCTTGACCTTCTGCACCTGCGAAAAAGTCGATTGGGACACAAGAAGTGGTCAGGAGGTCAATGAAGGGGTTGTCGGTCCCAAAGAAATCCCTGTAAAAAGCAAAGCTTGGCATTAGTGTCAGATTTTTATGATAAGATAAAATTTTGATACTGAAAAGAACCAAATAAAAATTGTTGGCGTTATTTGTAATTCGTACTTGAAAGTGCGATGAGGGTCTCCATGATAGGCATAGGGTGGAATAAAACCATCAGGTCCTGGGAGTCCTTCCTTCAACCCTTTCTCTCCGTAAAGGTCATAAATGGCACGTTTGACGGGGTCACCCAAAACGTCGTAGGCTTCTCCGACAATGTGGAACATTTGAATGGAGTCCAATTGTCTTTGTTGTTCCCGAATTTGTTGTTCTCTGGCTCGGACGGTCGGAGACAACGGACGCTCCACCTTCTGACGAGTCGGGTGGTGAATGAGTGCCATTCGTTTGTACCTGTAGAAAGATTTTGACATAATCATGATTTTAATATACTTGGAATATTAGGACGTCATTTTTTTCAACTTCTTTTTGGAAATTCCACCAAATAAAATAGGTAATTGGACATTTGAACTTACCCTTGCTTAACTTCTGCCTCAGTTGCATTTTTGGTGATGAAGAGGACGCGGTAATAATCAAACCCCATGTTGATACGCTTGTCTGATCTGAATCCTCAGTGTTTTCAAATAAATCAGGCAAAATCAGAACACTTTTTTTCAGTCAGAAAAGTTTTACTTTACTGATTACGGCTGTTTAGCGTTTGTTTATCTCGGAT
This sequence comes from Protaphorura glebata, assembly GCA_034694305.1. Classification (NCBI taxonomy): domain Eukaryota; kingdom Metazoa; phylum Arthropoda; class Collembola; order Poduromorpha; family Onychiuridae; genus Protaphorura; species Protaphorura glebata. The sequence goes on from JAQFYE010002593.1 coordinate 5,462, forward strand.
GGCGGGGTCAAAATTTCAACGTTGGGGTTCCGTTGGTAACCATCCAATTGTATTGCATAAATTACATAAAAATTGTGCAAATGGTAATTCAGGGCAAGTTTTATCTTTTATTTCCAATATTTCTTTTGGTATTATGTCGCGGAATTTAAGAAATGGTGCTGTTGAAGCCTATTAGCGTCGTTCACAGCCGTTTGGCCTGCATCTTTCATATCTAGCTTGAATTTAATTTTAAAATTTCTTCCCAACACAGGACTTATCGTAGCTTGTCTGTATTGCAAAAATTTTCTGCAAAATGCACATCTCACTTTTGTCAAGCTAGTCTGCGGCGAATTTATGAAGCACCTACTCCGGATTCTTGACTAATTTATTACGAATCTTTCAGAATATTGACGCACAGTACGATATGTACTGTAGTTTATGAGCCCGAACATCAACATTTCGTAATAATCTTGAAATCCTCTAGATATTGACGTGACAATTTGAATTAATTTCCACATTTATTCAAACTAATTGAAATCAAGCTGCAGTGGTGTAACCGTCATGCGAGCTGGTGGAAATTTTGATTCGTGCGGCTATTTTACGACAAAGTGTAACAGCTAAAATAAATTAAAATTGACAAATACAAATACACATGATTCACTTTGACTTTGACAACATTAGGTTACACATTAATTGCGTAACATTATTACAATTATTACATTAAAATAAATAGTTACCATAAAAATTGACTAGAACGACAGTCCTTCAACGTTGTTACTGAAAAGTACTCGTAATTGTTATACTCTTTCACGATCTAAAATCCGAAAATCAGGTCAAACAGTATTTCATTTTTTGGGTCGTTCTAGTTAGTTTTTGCGGTACACTGGTGCACGATAATATAATTAAATATAATATAATGGTATACAATCATATATTGAATCCTTGAATGCACATTTCGTATATGATAATCTATCAGGGAAAAATATAATATGGAATTTGGAAAACTGGATCATGTTCAAATGTCCAGAATTCATACTCCAGTATAATTTTCAACAACGATCACTGGCTACATATATAGTCCACAAACACCAGGTGGTTGCGTTGCTCTTAAAAATGAGCAATTAAAAATAAATCTGGTATATGCCATTAATTGACATGCTTTTCCCGAAAACATTTCGCGGGGGAAAATACTATGGCCCGTCCTGGGGATTTTAGTCGGAAAAATACTTCCTATATTAGGGAACGTAAAATATACTGGGACACGACATTCGTACAATAATCTAGTTATCAGAATCTGGTGCCCTGACTAGCAGGTAGCACGTCGACGTCATCGTAGAGATCATTTTTGAGTTTCGAATTTTATACTGATAAATGGTCACTGAGTTTTCCAGACGCTGGTATTTTTCGTACATTAAACCACTGAACCGTTGCTCGTGATTCGAACTTCCACCGTTGTGGCATCGGCGGGGACATTTGATTGGATTTGACTGCCAGACGCTTGCTGGGATTGCAGCGACTTGGGTGAGGAATTTTCAGTCTGGAAATGGACTTCTGTGGAAACATCAACGGGAAATATTAAACTAATTTTTTAAATCTAATTACGTCAAAATAATTAGTGGACACCCTTGTTTGTTTCCAAATTACCTTTGGTGATGACGCAAGTGGGATCATTTGGATATTTGACACCAGCATTGGAATGACGAGGTGGTGGAGTTCTCCCATTGACACCAGCCCTGACTGTCCCTGATTTCATTAATGATCCCGTCATGGATGTAAAATCAGATCGAGTTTTTCCTGAGACATCATGATTATGATTGGCTGTACCAAACTTTCGACGATTCATTGAACTCCCACGATTTGGTTTCCCAAAAGTTGGACAAAATTTAAGGGCTAACCAGTCCAGCATCCTTATCTTCCTGTGTAAAAGAAAATTGTTAAATTCGCGCATTTCTTCACAAAATATTTTCTGGCCAAATTATTCACGCTCTCCTTAATTTCAAACCATAAAATAGTAGAACCTCTCAAATACGATTCAAACGTATTTCGAAATAAAAAACGTTACTTTGGGTCTACATAGGACGGATTGGATTGACCAGATTCCCGGTTACTTTAAGATTGTTTTTCATTGGAGTAATTTTTTATTACAGCGTGTACCATTACCTGCACTTGCAGTGGGTAAACTGGAAATCATCCCGACTGCCGGAAGTGCACCATGAAGATTAATTTATGCAAATATTGTTTCAGGAACACTAACTTGTGCAAAGAACAAGTAAAGAAGATTTCGGATTGTTTGTTGATGCACAGAACTTCATGTGTACAAATATTGACTCCAGGAAATTAAATGCATAATATTTTCATGAAACTAATTTTATCAATATCGGCTCAAGAAGCTTGATATTGTGCAAGTACAGAGCGGCTAACGACTTTTGTCCCACCCTGCGATCATTGCTTTAGGACTCAAGGGTGTTTCATATAATTTTGTACCGTATTTTCTTACATATTAGATTAACAGACAGGGTGTTCGCAAAAAAATGCAACAAACTGGACTCCAATCTAAAGCACCTTAAAAGTGACACTCTTTTTAAACGATCGGCTTGATTTTAATGATCACAACCGTTTTCAACTATTCTTGGCGTAGTAACAAAAATTCAATTACAGTGAGGTTAATAAAAACCATACATGTCTAGGGTTAATATCAGTGTGGCAAAATTAAGATTAGATCGTATTAGAGAGGTTCTACCGTGTTTACTTTAAAAACACAATCACCTCATATTCCGTCCGATATGCGTTGAGAAGAGACAATAAATGACTGGATTAGCGGCTGAATTGAGAGGTGACAAGCTCTGGAAAAATGTGGCGGCCGCATTTGTAGCCTTCGTTTTGGGCATGAATCCATAGACATGGAGCAAGGAGAAGACGAAATATGGACTGGAGCAGAGGATAAACACTTGAAACAAAAACACGTGCATTCATCATTACCATAATCATAAAAGCGTCACACTCAGAGTCTTAGTCATAATCCAGTGCAGCAAAGATCTACACGGTCCAATGAGTTCATACATATCTTCAAATAAACCTTACGAGGAACAGTTTTCACTTGTAAAAATTTGGCAGATCAGGTTAGAACGGTCAATATGAACATGAATGTCTCATCGACGCACTAAAAATTCAAGTCCTTACGGTAAAAGAGTAAGCCGTTGCACTTGATACGTTGTAGCTCTAGATCTCCTGAACAACTTCTGTGAAGGTTCTACCCCAATAGATCTAACCATTTGGCTGCTAGGGATACCCAGACCGAATGCCGAATACACTTTGCGGGGTCACCGGAATATGTGACCCATTCGTGACGTCACAAATTACACCTGGCCCAGGCATTTCTAACGGTCAATGATGACATCGTATTTTTTGGGGTATGACCTTCACAGAAGTTGTTCAAGAGGTATAGAGTAATGATATTGTACGAATCTGTATTTGTAACATCTAGAAACAATCCCTTGTCAATCCCGGCTTCCTTTTGTAGAAATTTTTTAGCCTCAACGTAGAACAATGGTGGAGTGGCACGTGGACTCAGAAATACATTCTTTTGTGCCGGCTCCGAAACATTAAAAGCTTTCCGTTGTTCGGCTACTCAACCCAATAAAAATAAAAATTGGTGAGGCTCAAGTCAAGGAAGAAAAGTAAAAGTGGATTTAGACTTTCACTCTTGACTTTCTCCCAAAGAAGGAATTTGTGCGTTTCGTTTCGTTTCGTAGTACAAAGTGACTGTACTCGTGGAAGAGTTACAAAAGCGTATCGGGCGGACGCTGACTCTGACTAGCTTCAAATTGGTTCTCGTCAAAGGTTCCTGGGATGTGAAAGTGAAATCAGTCTCCGGAATTTTCTTTTCTTTGAAGGAATCAAAGCTAAAAGAGTCGCGTGGTGGAGAGTAATGCAGTAATTGGTCAAGGAAGGATTTCTTGCGGAAGGTTAATTCAATTCTACGTTTCCTCCGGCGGGACCTCACTTCCAACTCTTCAGATCAAATTCTGGTGGACAGTCCTAGACAATTTTCTCGGAAATCGGAAATATGTGCTTTTTATAGATTACTAAAAATTTTTTTTGACGAAAGCAAGGGTCGACTACCCGTAATTCAAATATAGTCTTGTTTCTTTTCCAAACTTGTGTAATTTTAGAAAATTCGGCTGGAGTTTGAGGGCTACCTTCCTTATGCCGAATGAAAAACAACTCAATCTCTACGAAGATTCTTCGTATCTCGAGACCAGGCACCAAAATCACACATTGAACGTTCTAACCGGATTAAATATGTATCTGTACAGAGTAAGGATAGGAATCATTGTATTATGAGCTGTCATTTTTCGTTTAAAATATTCGCTGATAACTCAAGAAATCATAACTTAATTCTGTGCTGACGACGAAAATCTGTCAAACGGTTCTACCAACCCGAAGGCATGCCGTCTCTGACAGCTGACAACGCATTTTAAACCAAAACCCGCATTTCGTGTATCTTATTCTGTCTGTGTGTATGTTGTAAGATTAACTCACCAAATACAATCACAAATGTCATTTTAACGGATTTGATTTTGGCCTTTGGAATAAGTCCTCGCGAGGAAGCTCGTCTTGAGTCTTGGTCCGGATCTGTGCACAACGTCTCTGGTTTCCGTACCGTTGATTTTCGCAAAAATCCATCTGTGGAAGGATTACAGAAAGTATTATAGAAAGTGCAAGGGCGAGGTGTTCAAATTTTCTGTTGATTTTTCCACGCTTTGTTAGTTTTCTCTCGGGGATTTTAAAATAGTGGTTCAAAGTTTGAAATTCAAATAGTTGCACCTTATCGCCACGAGGGAAAATCATGGACGCGAGGGTAATCCTTCATATGGTTCATTGAAGTTCAAAACTTTATTTCGTCTCAGATTCTCAGATTTCTATTAACTTCTAGAAGGGACGGCCGTGAGGTGAAACTCAATAAAAGGAAAAGAAGAAACTATCAGGCATAGCCCTTATTCAGCCCTGCATAGTAGCTGAATTGATTTCCAAAGGGTCAGGTCATCACTAAGCTCCCTTCTGTCGGGAAGAGCCAAAGGTAGGACATCTAGAATGTCTACTGGACAGAGCCAACGAGTCCTCGCGGACTAACATGGACAGAGGTCGCCTAGTGTGACACTTCTAGCCAAATTAACCCAGTTACGTTCGTTTGAAGTATGGCGCGCGATGGCGATTCCCGCAAAAGAATCCCATGCACTTTACATTATGATTGAGGCCCAAGTCAGGTTTCGCACTCCACATACCCAACGAACCCACATTAAAAAAGTCAATTAAATGCATTATGTTCAGTTTACTTTCAATTAATTTTAACAATAATGAATTAAACCACGTAGTACGCATTTGACTTTATGGACTATAATTTAATTATAGTTCAAAGCTCCGAGTCCTTCAACTTTTAGAATAGTGAACCAGAGGAAAATAACACCATAGAATATTCCAGGGCTTGGTTCCAGTATTTAAACTACCAACGAAATTTTGGCTAACAAATTAAAGTTGCTCTAATTTCATGAACTTTTTAGTATACAATCAGCAATTATTATTTTGCCCGCTCTGGCAAATAATTGGAATTCAATACTCAAAAGAATGACAAGAATTCCGAAAATGAGAGAGTCGACACTAAGTCGACCTCATTTAATAATAGAGGTAATTAAATAAAATTCTCTACGTGAACCTTTGCGGACACCCCTCTTGGAGAAAATAAATCTGTGAAGTACTAACATGAAAAGTCGAAACAATTTAAAAAGGAAACAATTCGAAGAGCATTTCATGTAGAATTTTGATCGATAGCCATGGAACTTTATGTAAACCGAAACCGAGCAACTCAGCTCTGGAAAACTTTTAAAACTTTTCAAGAAGTTAAAAAGACAAGCAGATGCTGCGGTGGTGGACTCGGAACAACGTCCCACTTCCATTTGCCTTAGACGTCATTGAATCTCCGGAAATTCAATTCGAAACACAAAAGGAAACTGCTGTCGGCAATGACGACACCACATTACACATACTTTACTCGACTCCTTTCACTTCCAGGAAATTCTGCGTCTTTGTTTTTAGAAGGCCAAGAGTGAGAAGGCAGTTATTTTGCATCTTGAGAGAATGTTTGCTTTTGGAGTTCTAAACAACTTCAAGACTAAACATGACGAAAAACAGAAAGTGAAATTCGAGTAAAAACTTTAATCGGATCAAATAATCGACAAATATGTAAAACTTTCAAAAACAAAAGCTTGGTTAAATTTAATACCTTTATTCATTTGGTCAAACTTTTCAGGGTGAGCTGTTGTAAACAAGCGGGCAGTTTTTAATAACATACATAGTGGAAGCAGCAACTCAACAATTTTCTTTTTATATATTCAACAGTTGTTTTTAGAAGATTTCGCAAACAATTGAAAGCGAACGAGGAGTTTGCAAAAAGGAAGGGGAGGGGGAAATGTACGCCGCTGGAAATTGATGGGATTTTTATGTTGTAACAAGTTGCATCCTGAACAACTTTTGTCAAGGTCCTACCACAAAATGTGTAAGCGTTTGGCTTCTTGAAATACACAGGTGGGTGTGTAATATGCCGCATAGTGACTTTCACTTTTGCATTCACTCGCTCTCACCTTACATGCCAACCTGTGTATTTCTAAACGGTTAGACTTCATGGGGTAGGACCTTTACAAAAGTTGTTCAGGATGCCAAGGACTACAACATTTAAAAATCTCAGTGAATTCCAACGGTGTACATTTTCCCATAAGGTTTGTGCCCCTTCCTTTGAGTCCCGCATGAAAGTGATTCGATTCATACACAGTAATATGAATTTTATGACCATATCAGTAATGGATATATATAATCATGACGTGGACGTCATTGACCCACTGACGTCATAACTGGTGACACATGAGAGATAAGGGTAGTTTCACCAGTTTTGAAATTACAAACTAGATTTGTTTTGGGTAAGAGGTAGCCTAGTAAGAAATCGTTGTCGAATAATGTTGGTGATCATCAATATCACCATAAACAATTGACTCACTTGAATTTGAGTTGTTAGCCTGAGGAGTTAAAACTCTTGATTGTGTCCAAATGGTGTGGACCATGATTGTGTAGCAAACAGCGATGATGATGGCTGGAATCATGAATAAAATGATGAAGACGATCGTCATGTAGATTTGCCATTCATACGGCTCCATATCCGCCCAACACTGGGTCACTGCAAAACAAAACAAACACCACGTGCGTGTGTGTGAAACAAAATAAAGTTCCAATTTCCGGTTCAGAAACATTTTGTTTCTGTTTGTTTACGGCATGACGTCTTCATTAAATAATCATCCCGGGGCACGAATCAACAGTATTTTGTGTCTATATTTATACAGGGTGTCTGCTTAGGATAAGAGCACTGCTGAATTTTATTTAAACGTCTGTGAATATATAGGGTTATTATAATTCGATGCGTAATTCGAATTTGCAAGATTTAATTCAATTTGACCATCCTGATAGAAGTTATAAGATCCGGGACGTTCTTGGGGTGAATGTGTCTTCGTACTTTTTCGGATAGGTGTTCAGTTCCTGTCCGGGTCCTCTGCATGTCTACCTATATTGGTATCGGTATCAGATATATCACTTCTCAGTACGTCTCATCATTGACCCTCCCCCTACTATAAATAAAACTGACAAAATAAACTTAACAAAAGAATGTGGGCGTAGTGAAGTGTACTCAAGACCGGATTTTTTCCATGAGGTCATGGGTTCAGTTCCTAGTACCGCTGGTCGTTCGATTCGGACTTGATTTTAAAAAAAGATTTAATTATCTCTTGAATATTTCTTCAAATTAGATACACATCATTTCAGACAAAGCAACAAAACACATAAAATTTTGATTTTGTAATAATGTCCGAAAATGTGTGTCCTTGAGAAGGTTGCCCTTTTGATGTTTACATGTACCTAACAAAATTCCATTTAAAATTTATTAGACCGACAAAGCACGAATGTAATTTAGATTGAACTAGATTGACTTGAAACTATCATTAGAGAATTCGTGTAATGAGTAAAATAAAATTTAAATACTGTTTGAATTAATTAATTAATATATAGTCAGAAGAGAGAGCCTCTGATTAATGGGCCTAATCACACATACCATTCCAATCCACCTTTTTTGGTATTGTCAATTTGTCATCATAAATAATATTCAGGCACAGGCTTTGCCTCGAGTCAAATTAATATCAAAACGAAAGTGCTGACAAAAGCGAAGTTCATTTCATTTTAATTTTCGGCAATTTCATTTCATTCGTCGGTGTTTGGTCATAGTCATCATCTTTCACAAAATTCCAAAGATAATTCATCATTTTATCTACACGTTCACAGTCGTGAAAATAATTAATATGGAAGCAGCCCAAAATAATCTACACACACTATTTCCTCATGCAAATACTTAACATTTAAGTATTTCCGTATGTTAACGCCGCTTGAAATATATGTGCACGGTGGTTCAAAACTGTTTCCTGAACTATTTAGTGGAAATGTGTAAACTAATTAGTCTGTTTTGACTTATTGTTCAGGACATAAAAGGGAATTTGCTGTCAGGTGAAGCTATGTTTGCCAATTAATTGTTTCGTGTTTCTCGTTCGCCCACATCAAAACATATAGATGCGGTGGCGGTGGAGGACGACGCCTTAATTAATTTCTAGTAATTAAATAATCTGGAGAGTGGACGGACTTACCGTCGGTCCCCCCAGGGACTGTCTTTGTCTCCCGGAAAATGAAAATGGCTGGGGTTGAGAAAAGGAATGAGAGGAACCAAGCCATGGCGATAAGCATCCGAGCTCTTCTCCCTGGAAATCCACAAGAATACGTCCAGTCATCAACTCTCCAACATAGAAAACTAATTAAATGTAAGGAAATAAAGTGGATGCTAGTACTTAGGTAATGGGGGCGTTAGACGGCGACAAATGAAGGCACAGATTCAAAAACCCTCTGTTTTTTCACCCATTGTTTTAAATTGTTCAGGGCTAAATAGCAAATATCAAATATCAACGCAGGGTGGTTCGATCGAAGTATAATAAGCAAATTCTTCCGATAAGGTGAGTTCATACTTGTTTGGAAATCAAAAAAAAAATTATCTTCGTTTTTTTTTGTCACTAGTTGGCTTTTCAGAGTTAACTATTGTGAACAAGCGGACCTTAATACAAACTTGTACACTTTGTGTACTTGTATTTGAATGTTTAGAACGAAACTTGTGAATTTATATTTTTCTTTACTCCCAAGAGTGAAAGAAGAAAATTATTGGACAACCCTTCTCCATAATCGTTATCAGACTTCCAGTCCAGAACTACAGCCTTGATTCAGTGCTGGCGAAAAAAATTCCTAATCTTTTAATCTTTTCGAACTACAAGGCCTAGAGAATTTTTTTTGTGTTGGGTTGTGTTTGTGTAAGACAGCGGCGGAGAAAGCTTTCGTAATGTACAGTCATGGTGAGAAATAATATGGCAACCGCAGCAGAACTAACCAGTCGCGGTTCTAATTTAGGACCAACTGCTCGGTGGCCCATATTTTGTAGAATCTGGCCCTCTGAATGATTTGTTCGTCATTTTGGCGCCTATCTTCTTGAAAATACACCAATCCGTCCTTATAACAAAGATTACGTGTAGCCAACAAACTCCTGAACAACTTTTGTGAAGATTCTACTCCGAAATGTATAGCTGCTTGGCCGCTCGAAATACGCGGACCAAATGCACTTTGTGAGGCCATAAGTATCCGTGACGCATTCATGACGTCACGAAGCATATTTGGCCAATATATTCCTTGTGGCCAAATGGTTAGGCCTTTCAGTGCATGACCTTCACAAACGTCGTTCAAGAAATCAAAAGAGGTCAAGGGCTACAGTATTATGTAATAGCTAGCCAAATTCAGAGGCCCACTCTTGTCTACTTACTGTGTGGTATTCGATACCCATTCATTTTTACACGGATTTTATACTGGACAGTTTAAAATCAGATATTTTTAGATATGATTTTCGCGTTATATCATGTCAATTTAAATGTTGTATATTTTGAAAGGCCCACGGAGTAAAAATATCGTAGAACTGGAACTGGAACTAACTATCTCGTTTGTGTGTACTCAGCAAGGACGATTGCTCTCATGTTAGGACTTTTTAACAGTTTCTGAAGACCAACTGTGAAATCGAGTGGAAAACTTACAACTTCCGGAGAATTTAAGTGGATGTGTTATGGCGTCATAGCGATCAATGCTCAAAGCCACGAGTACGTAGTTGGACGAGTAGATCACCACCGTCTGTGTAAAGAACAATTCAACAAAATTCATTCAAGTAGTCAACCATCATCTTCAGAATTTCATTTTCTACAATTTAAACACCACTATCGATTCTACCATCATTTCCAACTGCGAATTCCGGATTTTTTCAATATAAAACCAGGGTAGTTCATACAATTTACGTTCACTCAGTTTCATAGCAAAAAATAAATGAAACAATAATTTCTATTGATTTTAAAATAAACAATAATTTTTATGGATTTTAAAATAAATGAAACAATAATTTTTATGGATTAATGTGGAGTAATTTTGAATGGATAATTTTTAATTCTTATGGATTTTAAGGACGCATATGACGAGACGCATGTATACGGAGCGATTTTGCATTTCTGTAGGCGTTTGACTTAAAATACAATCGAAACGTGAGTACATTGTACAGAAAATTACCTGTAGAATGTATATCTCACTATTTTCGAAGATGAAAAGGTTGGGTAGGTATTATGAACCACCATGTAGATACTAACACATAATTTGGAAGCTAATGTTACACTTGATGACGGCCAATAATAATAATACTTATAGAAAGTGGAAATGACTCTCACTTAGCTCGAATTGGGAGATTTCAAATTACCTGGAAATATTTGACGAGCTTACACGCCACGTTCCCCATATACCAAACTACGGTAAGTTTCCAAATTATATCAGTCAGGACGTTGATAAGACCCACGGATAAATCTGTGAATATCGTAGAAAATAACGAGATTTCTATTATTAGAAGATAGATTAAGCACCGTCTTCTAAAATTTGCCATTGTAGCTGTAGCACAGTGGAACCGACTCCCCATATCATCTTGCTGTGTGGGGGTTCGATTCTCTTGGACCGACTTTATACCAAAAAGGATGCACATACCGCTCGACAAATGGCAATTGGTCATGAAAGAGCTAAACGCAGCTCTTATGACTAAAACTAGTAGGCTGTTGGATTTGAATGGAATTTTGTTAAGTTGTAACCATTGGCGTCCTGAGCAACTTCTGTGAAGGTCCTACCCCGAAAAGTGTGATATTTTGTCCGTTAGAAATGCATGGCCCAAATACACTATGCGACATCATGAATGGGTCACAGATTCCTGTGTCCTCACGAATTGTATTCAGTCCGGGCCTATTCTATCGGTTTGATTATCCGAGGTGAACCTTCTCAAAAGTTGTTCAGAAGGTCAAGGGTTACGACATATCAAATATGCAGCCGAATCCAACAGCCCACTTTTTGTCTTGAGGACTATGCTGTGTATTTTTATCAAACCTGCAAGGGCAAGGTGCATGATAAAAAAATTCATTCGAGATTTCCTCTGCGTCTTGGCCAGGACAAGGGCTGCCAGGACGGATGTATTTCCCAGCACAATCACGAACAGGAGAATTCCAAGGAATGTCAGCTGTTCCACCTGCAAATTCAATAAAAAAAATGAGATATAATTAATAATTACCGTGTTGAAAATTTGGGGAAAACGTAATGGAAATTGAACCAGTGCATCGTACATACCACCCATGTAGGAAATTCTATCCATTCCAATGCAATTAAAATAAATTAAACTCCATACGCGCTTTGGCTTCCTTGGAGTAATTCAAGGAACTCAGCGAAAGGCGAAGTTCAAATTCGCGAATACGCTTGATAATGCATCAATGCAATTTCACAAAGAGACATAACTTTTTATTCTTGCACAAAGAGAGATAACTATTGCCAAATTATACAATAATTTCTAAGGATTAAATAAACTGAATTCAGGAAATCGTTGACAAATTAAAATTCACACAGAAGAATACTGTATAGGTAAATGTGTCCTTATAATTAATAGT